>JAQIXG010001374.1:0-22565 GCA_034700105.1 Oconnorella tubifera
AGAGCTAACCCCCCCCCCCACATCCTCCTCCTCTTTTGATGTGATCATTTAGAGAAAAAAAATTAGTAAACCTTAAAAAATACATCGAATACCGTCAGAATAAATTTGGAAGGACCCCCACCCCCCTTACGCTACTGATATATACCATTAAATAGGCTACTAGTATATTTACAGAAAATTATTTACAGTAAAGGCACAATTATTTAATATAAACTTGAATATAGCTAAGTTTCAAATTTATGAATTTCTACAATTTTATAACTTAGATCTTTGATCATCTGTAGTGTCTTCACAATATTTAGTCACAAGAGTTAAAATGTATTTTATTAACATAGACATATACATGGTATATAATACATGTAAATTTAAATAAATTTCTATAGTTCATAATAGCAAATGTTGCTTAGAGTCAATTTTTCACGAAGTTCAAATAACCGAAATAAATCAGATTCAAGAATATAAGTTTTCACGCGTATAACTTTTCATGTATACAATAGGCCTACCTGACATTAAGTTTAATTTGTATAAATAGAAATTTTCCGTTCAGCTTATCTTACGGATAAAATTTAATATATATGTAGGCCTATGTTCGAACTTTTGGGATGTTGGTTGGATGGGGGGAGTTAAGTCCAGGAGAGCCGGGGGGTGGGGGTACAAAAACTATAAATCTTCTCAAAGCATTCACATTCGCAACTTTACTGCTAACAATAAATCGCAAGCAATAATTTCGCTTGCGTTCACTCAACGCATTGCGTTCGCGCAACGCAACGGTAACTAATCCCGCAATGATTGCAACGTAACGGCGACGTCATATTCACGTGACAGAATGGCGCTAAGTCTACGGATTAATCGAGCCATTTGGGCCACTGCTGAATTTAGTATGGGGGGGGGGGGGGGTAGATTTGAATGAGAGGGTCCGAACCCCTCAAACATTTGAGAAATTTACAAAAAAATGACCTATTCGCTGTTTGTACATAATACATTTTAATAACAAATAAACAACAAATAACATTTTAATAACAAGGCCTACTATTACTACTAAATCGCGAACAGTCAAAATGGCCCCCGATAAATTGGTTCCACTGTTAATTTTTAAGTAATGGTTTGTTTAGGATTCGGGTTACGGTTAAAATTGAAGTTAGGGTTAATGCCATAAGATTACTGTTAAATTTAGGATTAGTTAGGGTTAGAATTATTAAGCGAACGAAATATCGGAGTCTGTTGTCGGGTTAATATATTCGGGGCCGTTTCGTCGGGTTAATGTATTTGAGGCCGTTTTGTCCGGGTACCTATACTAAATTACAATACACAATTTTAATCAATCAACTTCTAAATTCTAATCGTAAATCATACTGTCGACAATAATTCTAGAATTCTTTCAACAGTCTGACAGATCACAATCTGTTTCATCATTTTAATCCTGCAACAGTCGACTCAATGAACAAATCAACCAATTAAATGTGGAGTACTCAACAATGATACTAATCCTTTTCTTTATTTCGCTCTTCTACTAGTCTTCAATACGTGCACATTGCCAGATGATGAAACAGATTGTGATCAACTTTTTGCTTCATTTTTTCAATAATCAGATATTTATTTATTGTTCGATAAAAATAAATAAATTTCTGATAAAGTATTAAAATAATACTTTTTCAATATATTGAAATAAATTAAAATATTACTAGTCATCTTTATTATTTCAGATTGTTTATCTGATTCCAGATCTAATCCTAACCCTAACAAAAACCTTTGGTTTAAGATTGATTATTACTAGTAATTAATACTTATTATGCCAATGACATTATAAATCGTAAAAAGTGAATATAGGCATATTTGTGGACGATTGTTTTACACATTCAAGCTTTATTTAAACCATAAACATATTTCTGAAATCAAACAGCATTAAAATCGTGTAACAAATCACGCACAATTTACAAATATTATATCAATCATAATCTGTGTTTTATTATTCTAGATTAACTCTAACCCAAACCCTAAATCGTTCAGATTTTAAACCAGCAACCTCTAAATGATCATAAAAAATACATTTCAATATTTCTTAACTCTTTGCAACTTTCAAACAAAACTTTCTGTCGAATAGATTCTCAAAATGTACTGCTCAAAGAAGCGTTTCAACTAACATTGACCCAAGACCAACTAAAACTCTGCCAGACTGTCATTTCAATGATCAAATCCTTCACGCGAGGCATAGTTAAAACGCTACCGGGCATAAAAGTTGTGCCGATTTCAATTGCCGGGTGCCTGGAGCGGTATTGACTTAATTGTGAATCAACTTTTTGTGGCAATCGCTTGTCAATAGGTTGTATTGAAGAGATTATCCTGCGTGTGTTCTAGTTTGTTACAAATTGAAGACTAAAGTGTATATGGTTCAACTTCGTAATTATTTTACTTATTGAATTAATTTCTGTTAAAATTAAAGTATGTCTGTTGTTTTAAAAGATAATTCTAATTAGTGATTAAATTTCGTTTAAAATACCAAAAAATCCCCCCTCTCTTATTTATTACAAATTAATATTTTATTAAAATGAAATCTAAAATTCTATCCCAGAAATATTGCATGTAAAATTCATTAAATTTATTTAAGGATAATTAACGAAACTACAAAGAAACCATATTTTTACAGCACATTAGAAATTAAGCAATAGTTTTATCAGAATTATTACTCAGCTTAAAATTCAGTGGATTTCGATCAAAAAATCTCAAAGTTGAAAGGTTATGCAGACGCTCGTCTCTATGTAAACAAATCTATCAACAGCATTGACCATGGTCAAACGTGATCAGGCGGCTGACCCTATGACGCGGTCAGTGTAACGGACAGTCGGACAGACAATAGACAGTCAATGGACAGACAACGGGCAGTCAACAGACAGACAATGCATTCACTAACAGCTGGTTACTTTTGGAACAAATAATGATTTTTAAGATTATGAATATTTTTGCAAGTCAATTAAAAATGAATGAAAGATGCTCAATTCGTGAATTCACTTTGAATATTATTTTGCTATTAGTGTTATTACTTTTCTGCTAAGTATACACTTAATTATTACATCAGCTTCGTTAACATTTGTGGCAATTAACTAAGATAATTTTTAGATAAATTTTCAATCTTTTTATAAACAAAAAACGCAGAACTACATTTTATAGTACGAATTCGAACTCTCAACTTTAGATTTTAAGTCGATCACTATAGAACCACTGCGCAAAGATGATTCAGACACTCCTGATTATAGTTATCAAATGAACACTGTTAACCCCCCTCCCTCCCTCCGCCCCCCCCCTCACTTTCACCCCCCCCCCCCCCCTATGGACCAAAAACCATTCATCAACCAGCGTCCATCTGTTGACCACTTGAAACTGAAGGTAGTCCTTCAAGACGATATCAGTCTGCTTGGACCTTTGAAATACCGTGTCAGTGCGTCTGAATGACACACTCTGTACGTTTCTCTATTGTGGTGTCATCAGTTTAACGCGGTATGACGTTGTTTAACCTTTGGAATATCATTAACATCTTGGGAGAGGCAGAAATTTAGAAGGTTGAAAATGTCATTTTTGAAAAATTTCACTTAAAAGTTTCATTTTTTAGTTATATGCAGAAAGTTGCCATAAAGATATATTTTACCGTATTGGGTCTGACTCTAATGATAGATATTAAAAAAATGAACAAAAAAATGAATTTTAATATTTTATTCTTAAAGATTTTGTAAAAAATTTATTCAGAGTTTGAAGAAAACAACTTATTTTAAAATAAAAATTTATTTTGAAAAATCTGCAAGAAGCAATAGAATAGTAACAACAACACTAGGCTATATTTTGTAGATTAATTTTCAAACAGGGATCCTACATAAACTCATCAATTTTATAGGTTACTAATTACTAACCCTAATTATCAGATATTTTTATCACCATTTTTTAATTCAGCAACAAACAACAGCTTTACAACAAAGTAAATACTCTCTAACAAAAATTTGATTCAATTAAGAATAACTCACTAACCCTAAAACGGGTTTTGTTAACAAAAATCCTAACACAAATTTCGATAACACTAAAACTAACACGGAATTCTTAACATTAATCCTAACACGAATTTTGCTAACATTAGCTCTAACATAAATTTGTTTATCACTAACTTTAACACGAATTTGGTTATCACTAAACATAACACAAATTTGCCTAACATTAACCCTAACATGGATTTTATTAACACTGACTCGAATTTAGCTAACACTAACCCTAACGCGGATTTCGTTCAGACTGATCCAGTTGGCTATTTCTTCCCTCATGGTCATGTCCGGGTAGCGGTTTCTCTGAAATGTTGCCTCAAGTTCCTGCAACTGCTGACTGGTGAAGTGCGTTCTTTGCCTTCTTTGTCTGTTGGCAGTGTTCGTGGGGTGCTTCGAATCTTCCTCGATACTTTTCTCAGTGACTGGCGAACAAGCCTCTTCTATAAAAACATCAGAAATAAATGATTACTTAAAAAGAAATCAATGATAGAATTCCAGACAAGAAATTTAATTTATTTAGTTTTATTATTTAACTAGGATACTTTTGTCTGAAGCTGTTTTATTTTAGTATTTAAAATAATATTATTTTATTATTTTATTTTATTGTTTTAAATATTCGGCTACAAATACAAAAGACTACAGAATTACAAAATTAACAAAAATTATAATAATATTTCGGAGTCAAAAAAAAAATTTAAGTTACCAATTTTAGTGACGACATTTGATCTCCTGGCGCAGCCCCCTCCCTCCATGTTGTTGTTCCTCTCGCTCCCTCTGCTTGTCCCACTCTGTGTCTGGGTCTGATGATGCGTTCCCCCTCCCTGATCCCTCCAGTGTCTCTCCTTGGCCCCCGACTCCCTGAAGGGGGAGCAGGACCCGTCGAGGCCCCCCCGCCCCGAGTTGGACTGAAGCCGAAGCAGGGCGGAGGTGGTGTGATCGATAAACGGGGGGGAGCTCCCCGCATGTGGGTGCATGGGGTAAGACGAGGGGGGATAAAGTTGTAGGGGGGTGCGAGAATCCATTTTGATAAATAAAAATTTGTTGAATTTTTGGTTAATTAATTAATTAAAGGCACGATTTATTATATGCTGGAGTTTTAACTTAATTTGATTTATAAGTTCAGATTATCTAATCGTAGATTATAAACAGATGACCAGTTATAGGAATAAATTAATTTTATTCTGATTAAAGATTACGTTTTATTCATTTAATGATTATTGATTGATTTATTATTGATTATTGATTGTAATACGATTCTTAAAGAGTTATGTCCGATAGGCCTTATTAATCCAACGCAGGGCTCTGCTAATTTGACGAAAAATGTATTTCAACATTAGTTTCATAAACTACAATAATCGCATTATATGTTTCAAATTAATTATTAATATAGAATAATTTTATATGCAAAAATTAGACGTATTTATTAATTTTATTACTACTAACACTATGGTATGTTAAGGATGTCGGCTAGATTTTAATTACATTTCTCATTAACATATTATATGATTAATATATTAAGATCGAATTGCAACTAATACATATGTGAATAAAAATAATAGGCCTATAATGCAAATTATTATAAGTTTGATAATTTTATAATCCGATGATAATCATAATTTACGATTAAATTTCATGAGACTTACAATATTATCGCTTTAACGCGTTAACCAAGTTTCACTTTAGTTTATAACTTTATATAATGGTAAATTTAAACTTTCAAAAAATCGAATTATCGATTTTAAAACAACATTACGTTTATAATCATTATATTTACAATCACGAATTCAGACGTTGCATTTCTATCAGAAAGAAGATAGAATCAAATAAAGCATTTCGCTCCAAAATCTCATACACGATATTGAGAACCCTATCTGTCAATCAAATCATCCACTGCGTGAATTACTCTGAGTAGGCGGGTCTAAATGAGATAAAACGTTTCCTATTGGTTAAACTCAGAGATACGGAACTAATATGTGTGAAAATATAGGATTTGTTATTAGTTTCTATATAGATTGGTTGAAGATTGTTTGTTATAAAAAATGAATAAAATTGAACTTTTGTACTAAAGTTGACTTTTATTAAATTTGACACCGTTGAATAATAATACAGCAGGTGTACTTTTAAATGAATTCAAAGTCACTTAATTGAAATTGTAGAAGTTGTGCACGTTTTTAATTTTTATCTTAAATTTGGAAACGATAATAAAATTAGAAATAATGAAAATAGATAAAGAAAGAAATTGAGATATACGTTTATGGTTTATCAATTATTATATCTTTGGTTACAAAAACTAGCGGTTTATGTTTAAGACAGTGAGCGAGTGAGCTATATAGTTTATATTTGAGACAGTCAAATACTCATGACAAAACACGTGCAGAAAAGCGAGTATACAAATAACATATTGACACAGGCTTTGAACCCAGAAATCTTTTTCAATGAGCTCTTTGTTTTCTGTAGTCAACAGCTCACCCCCCCCCCCTCCTCCAAATACGAATCTAACCCCCCACAATCTTAATTTGAAGCCACGGAGAGCATGGCTGGTGGTATTTATTTGAATATTTTAAGAGTCTTGTTAGCTCACCTGACTGCTACTTTAAAATACTGTTGCAAAAGTCAAAGAAAAAAATAAATAGCATTTTATTACATAGATAATGATATAAAAACTATTTGCTAAATATAGTTTTTATCATTACTATGATATAAACTATATGTTAAATATTATATATATTTTCCTATGCATAAACTATATCGAATATGAATATACAATTTAATTTACAACATACGATGGCCTAATTAATATTTATGTATGTATACACATTAGGCCTATACAGTATAATTGTTTAAAAAACGAAATTCAAAATTCGTTTATTTTATCTTCGGATTGTAATTGAAGCATACTATAGAGTATACATATAAAATTTGCAATAATTATAGTCTAAATATTATATACGAAATTACATTTATTAATAATATGCTAATAAGGTCTCGAAAGAAATAAGTTTATAATTACAACTCATTTTCAGTTATAATTATAAAATTCATTTCCAGTTATATTTCACTTTCTTATTTTATTTATTAAATATTCTCTTTAATTCAGAAACTGAAATGAAATCCAGCACTTGACACCAAATCGTTACTAATTATAAAAATCATTTACAAGATTATCATTTCAAACTCTTTGTATGAGTTCGGTAGTCGAAATCATCAAAGTTTCGTCTTTTCGCAAATCTTCCAAAGCTTGTTGCTAATAAATAGAATAATTGTCGTCGCTTATTTGTTAAAAGTAAACAATGAAAGAAGACACAAAGAGATCCATTGACAGGTTGGGTTAAGTTTTAAATCCAGAACCCGGACCAAAAAGGCACGATACACGTCTACTGGTAATATTATATGCATAATATTATATGTATATAATATATACGATATGGGAGGTATATAATAGTATATATTATACTGTTTAACGGGAATGACTGGGGTACTTCTGACCCCCTATTTATTAGTTTTTATTTCAGTATCTCGAAAAATTGGCCCCGAAAACATTAGCCAGACAAATCGGCCTCTAATTACGTATTAATACCGACAAATTATTGAAATCAATAAGCTAATTCAAGACGATAATAAAATGAAATCATATAATAAAGACGTATAATAATTTACAGATGTAATTATAATCGCCCTATTTTTAGAAAATAGCAATTAGTCAGTTTATCAACTGCAATATTAATCCTGTGATTATTCGTCTGGTTATAAAGTGGCAAGCAACTTATAACAAAACAGGCAAAAGAAATTTACAATAATCAATTAAATATTTAAAAAGTGTAATAATTTTTCATCCTATAATTGATTGGTTTATAATTTTAAGAAAAGGAAATAATGTTTGCAGTTTTTGCTTATTAAAAGCGTCAAATATTAAAGCATTCACAACTAATAAAGTCAGTGACTTCATTTCAACTTTTTCAGGGAGGGGTGGGCAATTTTTTCTAAAATAATAGGTTTTTGAAGTTTTAACACTTTTCTCCTCCATTCATCTTTATTTTAGCATTTGTTTTCTTTAATAAAACTCAAACGTTTATTACACATAATATTCAAACAGTAGGCCTACTAATTCGGGACAAAATGTTGACAACTTGCTTTTTACTTGGGGGTTGGGGCAAATGCTTAAAATTTACTCCGATGTATAAAAAGAATTCTTTCAAAAATATAATTGTCTAATAACCCGCTGCCTAACAGACTCTAAACTTAACCCTATCCCAAACACTAACAATAACCTCAATCATAACCCAAACGCGGGGCGATTCCCCCCCCCCCAAATGACGTCCCTAAATAATTCATCCTCAAGTAATAAAGCATCCCAACTGATTCCTTATCTCCCCCCCCTCCCTCAGCCGTGTCCGTATCCGGATATTAAGGGATCCCGGACATGGGACGTGCCTCACAATCCTGTCTCACTTCCTGTCCTACCGCGTGTTTGTGTGTTTGTCTGTGTGTTTGTCTGTTCGCGTGACACCGTGCGCGGCGTCATGAAGCATAAACTAAGCTCTTTATTAATCTCATTTTAAGATATGATATTTTTCTTGACCAGTGAAAACGGCCCCGACATATCGGCCCTAATTCAATCTTCCCAATCCTGATCCTTCGGGTTAGGAATGGGGTTAGGATTTAGGTTACGATTAAAGTTAGAGTTAGTGCTAAGTAACTTATAAGTTTAGGGTTAAGTTTAGTTAGGGTTAGTTCGGGCTATTATATGTATGGACGGGGCCGTTTTATCGGGGTACCAATATTTCGAATTGTGGTGAATGTGAGAAAATTCTAGGAGGAAAGATATAGGCCTAAGTTTTTTTTCAACAGTTAAATTATTAAAAATGGTCGTTTGTCTGATTAATGTTTTCGGGGACAATTTGTCTAGAAACCATTGACAGTTGATTAATAGACATTATTTATTTATTGACGTATTATATTACAACAAATAAAAGAATGTATAACTAAGCGTAATTATTGTTAAACATCACACATCGCGTTATTTTCGCGCCAAAGATGAGAACAAAACTCTTATTTTGCATTCTTGTAATTAGTCACGCGGTAGGCCTACTGTTCGATATTGCAGCCACAGAGTCTGCTTAAAATAAAGCAATTATTTACAAGCGAGAAACAGAAACAATGCAATGCTTACAGAATGCGAATCTACTTGAAATAAATCCCAACTTAATCCCAACCAAAGCTTCCTCAACTTTCTCATTTGAGAGGGATGTCTTAAACAGATCTTATATAGGGGGGGATGGGGATCGAGGATTGATCTTTCAAATAAAAACATGGGATGGAATTATCAATTTCTATCCGCGATAGATAAAAAAATATACTTTTGCTGTAAGGCGAAGTAAAATATGAAAAATGTTTTTTTATAGGCCTTTTAAATTTTTTTCATATAAAAAATGCTTTTTTATATGAAAAAAAACATTTTTATATAAGTCTATCGTTAAGACTAAGTTATGTGAATTCTAAGTTATAACATTAACATAAAAATTGAAGATGAGGTGAAGCGGCCCCTTGCGGCTCCCTCGGGCTCCTTGTCGACGGGCCCCTGAACCCTCTGACCCTTTCGCGCCATAAGCTTATCAAGATTGACGGATTGAAATAGCTTCTTAAGACTTTAAGCTTTAAACTGAATCTTTCTATTTACCAAACAAACTCTTTATTCTTCAAAACTTGTATCCTAGAATTTATTTCATTTCATCCACTATCGACATATGTATAAATTAAATTAAATTCTTTTGGAGTTAATTAATTGTAATGTACAAGTTAATTAAAAGTTAAACTTATATATTTTATTTTAAAATTAATTAATAGACCTTCAGTTGTTACAATTGGAATATAAAGTATCGTGCTATCATCTTTGTTTTTATCAATTCGTCTCATCTTTTCATGTTTACAATTCTCATGTGGTCGTCTCATTCTTGTCATTCATCTCTCCCTACTCCCCCCCCCCACACATGCACAACTCGCCGGATCTATTTCAGACTAATACGAGGGAATATATACAGTGCCCCTCGTTAAATTTTTGAAAAGCAAAAATGGCTGAAAATCTAATTTAAACCTAACTAAATTAAACACAAAAGTCTAACTAAAATGTTAATAATTAGAATTCAGTGTAAGCCTATATAAATTTAAAAATTCGTATTCGTTCCAATTTTGCTAGCATAAAACTATAATATTTTTTTTGTTAAAAAGTAACATCAGCTCGGGTCAACAACTTTACCCCCGCTCCCCACATCCCTCCCCTCTCAAATACTCCCCCCCCCCAACCTGTTTCTATCCTATAACACCCACCCCTCCCCCACTAGCCTAATATTCAAGGGTCGCTATTGTTCATCTGTATACGTCCGATACGATCACGTGACTGGGAAAACGCTTTACGATCAATTAGAGCACGCCTATCTGCCTGCCCTATGCAAACAGCTAGATATAAGCCACGCCCCTAACCCCACCCACTGTCCTAAAGGATCGATTATAGGATGGAACGGGTAGAGATGCAGAAAGTGATAATCTTTAGATTAGTCAGATATCATCTTTTTTCTACAAATTGCCTCGTCTCATCATCTTCATTTTGTATAATTTCGCTTAAAGAGAAAACGCTGTAAAATTTCAAAATGGAATAATATCCACAAAAATGTAATAAGGACCCCCCCCCAGTGCCCGAAAATAATTCAGAATGTGTACCAAAAAGTCAGCTTTGACTTAATAACAAAATAAGATCGACTTAAAATTATGATAAACTGTATTTGAATTAAAATATAAATGAGATTATTAATTAAAATGAGAAGTTAATATAAAAGTAAGCATTAAATTTAGTCGATTTGCATTTCTCAAATATTCACACTTTGAGGGCAATTATTGAACTAAATGTTTGGACCCCATAATTTTATGCCCCTTTTAACTCCACCTGGGGCACCACTTCCCCTCTCTACTCCCTCCCTCCAACTCGCTTTGCTGCACTTTTAGCATTTTCCCTGAGACGGATGAGAAGTTTCGCTTACAGAGAAACAGAGATGATTTCAAACTGGCAAAGTCAAAGACGAGCAAGAGCAAGAGAGAGAGAAATAAAAAGGCCCCGGCAATGCCGGCAACTACTGCGGCATTGTCTGCTTCTTTTACCGGCATTGCCAACTTTTTGATGTTGGATTTATCTGCAGAAAAAAATCATAATTACACACCAGCAGGTCTAGGGTTTGAAACTTAAGGTGAGATTAACGTCTGAATTACTGTATTATATAAACGATATCTCAGACGTAGCTCTCAATTTAAGCGTCTTACTAAAGGGTGCAGAAAGGTAGCAAAATAGTGATCTATCCGGGATTCAAACCTGGATCTGTCGCGTCTAAGTCCAGCGCTCTAACCACTTCTTTAATGAGTCCTGACAAAAATATGAATAACATACAAGAGGATGTGATTAATATACCGATGCAGTCAGCAATGATGGGGTTCCAGTATCCCAGTGCATCACATTTTGATTCTACCCAGAGTCTGTTGTCTGAAAACTTTTGATCAAGATCACAAGTCACATTGATGACTGTATCAACGTTCACTGGGATCTTCCTAGGCACGTGATTCATCACGATCTCACACGTGATCGCTGCAACCAATGAGAACGCAGAGATTCAGTAAAATTAAATAATATATAATTTTATATTAAATAATACAAATCAATACGAAATAATATCAACTAAATATTAAAGAACATAATTCAATTCTAAATACTACAATTAAATACTAAAAAATACAACTAAATATTAATGAATACAATTGAATACTATCAAATACAATGAAATACTAACAAAGACAACCAAATACTAACGAATACAATCAGACCTGTTGTCCTCGAGAACATGGTCTTGGCCTCAAGGATCATCGAGGACCTTTTTTCAAGGTCTTGGCCTCAAACTCTAAGTACTTAGCCTTGGTCTTGGTCTTGGACAGCAAGGTCTTGGCCTTGGTCTTGGCCTTGAGGAAAAGTTCTTGGCCTTGTTATCAACTAGGCCAAGGACCAATACCAATGATTGTTTTGTTAATATCAATTACCAATTAGTTTTTATGAAGAGCTTCTTGAGCACAAAATTCTTTTAATAAATTGTTTGTCAATGAAAGTGATAATATTGACAGATTTGATGATAACTAAGGGATAAACTGGAGATTTGTGAACATATTGTGATCAACTTAATACTGTATGTGTTTTACGATGAATTTTTATATCGGTAATTACATGTTCCATAGATTATTTGACTCTTCTGCATTATATTAAAAAAAGTTATAGCCTACAGTAAGCAATTGATTAGTAATAGACTAATAACTTCATTTAATTATTAATGCTCTTTCTTCGTCTTGACCCAGACACAGCAACTTGTGTTTACGGTGCATTACATTATTTTATCGTTTAATTTTGTGTCATATAGGATCAATATTAAAAACATGCTTTTTATTCAGTAAACTATATATTCTTATATAAGAAAAAAAAATTGGCCTTGGTCTTAGCCTTGATTAACAGTTCTTGGCCTTGGTCTTGGCCTTGAGAAAAAGTACTTGGTCTTGGTCTCGACATTTTTTGAAAGTCTTGGCCTTGGCCTTGTACTCTGAGGTCTTGGCCTTGGTCTTAGAGTCCTCGATAACGAGCCTGAATACAATTGAAAACTAACAAGTTATAACTAAATACAGCAAAATTCTAACATATACAATTATGAAATACAACTAAATACTAACAAATACTAACTAAAGACAGCTAAATACTATCAAATATAACTAAATACTATCAAATACAACTAAATACTATCACATACAACTATTCAATACAACTAAATACTATTAATTACAACTAAATACTATCAAATAAAACTAAATACTATCAAATACAACTATCAAATACGCTTAAATACTAACGGATACACTCAGTGATTGGAATATCTTTCCCATCAAAAGTTTTACTTCCGCTCCGCATATCCCAAGTCCCATCTACTCTGCATTTTAATTCCGCTCTGAAAACTTGGGGGAAGAACCAGAGGCCCTCCTCGCACTGGTACTCGGCGGAATATCCATAGGTCGTGGGGGTGTTCAGATTGATTAAACTAGCCCCGGGAATATCGGGTCTGTCCCCACAATCAATGGCTAAACATGTTTAAAAAATTGCAAAAAAAGAGTAATTTTTTCTGAAGACTAAATTTAATGTGTGGATTTGAGTTAAAAAATGTAGCAAGAAAATGTAAATTTTAATTTTAATTCTGGATGCTGAAGGATGCAGCAAGTACATATATATAAGCTCAAACATAACGCATTGTAATATTTTACCTTAGAGAAATTCTATTTAATGTTATTTTAGATTCAGTGATAATTCATCTAAAGACTTTTGATCTATGACACTTCGTCTACCGATATTTGGTCTATCCTAACCCTAGTCAAAACCATAACCCTAGCCCTAACCATAACCCTAGCCTTAACTCTAAACCTAGATTTAACCCTAGCTACAACACTAAATCTAGCCCTAAAACCTAATCCTAACTATAATTTTGCAGTAGTTCAAATAAATATAATGTCATAGACCAAAAATCTATACACAAATTATCGTCACACCGTAATTTCAATAAATAATAAATAAATAAGTAAAATCACTAAATAAGTAACAAATAAAAAAGTAATTTCAATAATGACATATCTTACGTAAACAATTGTTTCGGTCATCTGTCCAATTTCCAAATTCCGTGCAAGTTATATTGTAGACGGAGACTAATGTTTTACCTAAACCAGTAAAATGGTTATGATCTTCAATTGCTGATAAATACTTGTATCCAGGATCACATCTAATCTCTAAAGTTTCGCCAAATTCGTGAATTGAATTGCTTGATTTGTGAATTTGGATTTGAGTCGCGTGTAATATAGAAGGTTCCGCACATTTAACTTCTAAAATAAGAAATTTTAATTAATTTATTTCTCTAATAATAATTAAATGATGTAATGTTTTGGTATACCAATTTTTAAAAATACAGTAGCCAGATAAAACGGCCCAGTTAATTTATTTAATAGCTCTAACCCTAACCTTAAAACCAACCCCAACGCTAATCCTAATTTCAATCCTAAACCTAGTGATAGCCCCAAAAATTTATAGTCTGGGCCAATTTGTCTGGGCCGTTTTAATAGATCATTTTAGTATTTACTATCGCCACCTGGTGAATAATAACGAATTAAAGTAATGATTACAGAGTTATGATTGCATAAAATGCTTAGTTTCTTAAAAAATTTACAGACTATAAAATTTAATACAAACTTTTAATTCAAGCATAGCAGTTACTAGCATACAGTTAATTTAAGCATAGTAGTTTGAAATGCAGCTGAAACTTTTATTTAATAAATGCCGATTATACTTAACTTTCTAATCGATTTAAATTAAAACCAGTTTCGATGATAATAATACCATCTTTTAATTAAAAAATTATTAATCAATTTTTAAATATTTTTATTTTTAAACTAACCGATGCACCCTGCACCAGGATCTGGGTCTAAATTTTCCCAAACTAACTCATTACTACATTTTTTCCTCATTGATTTCCCAAATTTAAATCTCGTGACACCATTACAATTGTAGGTTACAATTGATCCGTTTATAGCAAGTAGAGAATTGGGGGTGGCATCGAGTATGTAGGGGGGTGGGTCGCATCTGTCAACTGAAAGCAAACAAAAAAATACAAATTATCATAATAAAAGTCATAATTTTGATAATAATCTGATAACTAAAACAATAAAGTTACATTATAGTCATGTGAAAATAATGATGAGTCAAAACGGCCCTGACTAATCAACCCCGATTAGTAATTCTTAGGTTAAGGTTGGGGTTAGGATTTGGGATAAGAGTAGGATTGAAGTTAGGTTTAGTGCTAGGGTTAATGTTATGTTTAATGTTAGTTAGGGTTGTAAAATGAATGGATGGGCCGTTTTGTCGGGTTAATGTATTTGGGGCCGTTTTGTCGGGTTAATGTATTTGGGGCCGTTTTGTCGAGTTAATGTATTTGAGGCCGTTTTGTTGTGGTTAATGTATTCAAGATCGTTTTGTCAAAACAAACAAGTCAAAAACAAGGATCAAATGATAAGAACACAAACAAAACAAATAAAACAACAGATCACCACCACAAAGTTTCTACATTTTTTCACTAATCTGTTTTTAGCTACTACGTACATCCGCAGCTGACGTCATCAGCTGACCAATTAGAATTAGCCTGACACGTGACCTCTAGGCTGACGTTGCCGTTTGAGAATTTAGCCCTATCCGGGCATTGGTAGATGAAAGTTGTCAGATAAGGAAAGCTGGATCCGGTTACCTGAGGGCTAATAATAGTTGTTTCTAGATTTATTTGAGGGGGGGAGAAACAGGTCACGGCTGGAATAAAAATATTAAGTTATTTAAATTAAATAATGTCAATATAAAGTAATAATATAGAATGGTAAATATTAATATTATATTAATAATAGTTTATTTCTGTTGAGATTTATTTCGTAATAATGATAATATCTCTGAGATATGAGTAAAAATCTGAAATTATACAATAACTAGTAACTTATTTAGTAATATATAAAGTAATTAATTATTAATTGAGTCATTATTTATCTGTATTTTTAAATTTAAATACGTATTATTATATAATGTATACATTAATTAGTAATAAGAATAACTTAATTATACTTGTCACTTGTTACTTGAATTAATATTGTAGTTATTTTTAGAATTAATTTCTAATTCTGAAATTATAAAATAGAGTAATTATTACCCTGACAAGATTGGGGTGTCGTACTCCAATTAGCTGTGGAGTAATGCGGGGGGGTGGGGGTAACATACTCATTCACCTCGGAACAAATTAGGGTAAGTTTGTTTGAACCATTTGGGAACATATAGCCTTTATAGCATTCGATGTCTATCACTGAGTTGTAGGAAATGAGGTCAGAGCTAATTGTTGCATTGGAGAGGGTTAGGGGGTCGCAGAAAACAACTGAAAAATACAAAATACATGAAATAAAAATAACGAATACAAAAATAAATGCTATGAAAATGCAGAATACAAAAATACAACAGCAGAAAAAAGCTATAAAAAATATTTTTTTATTATTTGTGTGCTGCAGAGTATTGACCAGGTGTGTTATCGTATAGGGCATTGTGCTGTGTATGTAATTTATTAAACTAGTAAGTGTGCCCTTGAGTTGATCAACCGCACTAGTCATTTCATGCATGACTAATCCTATAATCTTCCTTAGCTTTATAGAATATTTATATTATAGAATTATAGAACTTTATAGAATTATTATAGAACTTTATTGAATTATTATAGAACTTTATAGAATTATTATAGAACTTTATAGAATTATTATAGAACTTTATAAAATTATTATATTACTCAATTATAATGAAATCATAGAATATTCTTTATATTTTCATTCATATTTTTTGAATATGTTAAATCTTTAATAAATTAAGTATGAAATTTTGCTGACTTATGCATGCAGGAATATTCATCCAGTCCCACTCTGAGTCCTGCATGCAAGGAAATGTAGTCCTAGTCCTTCCAGTAGGAAACCTATGTCCTTTTATACAAACTAGAGTCATTGTAAGATTTCCTTCATTGAATGATTCCAATGTTGTATTCTTAACTAGTGCCGGAGCCATGCAGTGATCAACTGAACCAATCAAAACAAGCGATACAGTAGAAGAACCAATCGGAACGTCCGATTAATATAATTTTATTTAAAATATGCAATAACGCGAAAATAAATATCACTTAAGTATATATATTACATTATATTATATAATGCTTGTGATTGACATTTTTTTTATTTTTTTATTTTACTTTAAGCGCAATTTTCTAAAAATTTTCTAGTCTATCATTTGATTAGTGAATTAAAATCTAAATTATACATACATAATTTAAATATTATACAAAATATGTTATTAAAAGTAGTTTTATCAATTTATTACAACTACGCAATTAAGTTTTGTTTATAATTTATAAAAAGAAAATAAAAGATTTATGATAAAAAAGATCATAAATAAAAACTAGAGCTTCAATATGATGATTTTTATACGTGTACTAAAAAGGACACCCCCCACCCCTTCCCAGCTCTCTAAATTGAAAAACTTAACGCTTAAAAAATTGAAATTAACTGATCAAATGATAAAATCAAATAAAATCTAATTTCAAGTTTATTTTGTGATATTTATTTCATTCTGAATTTCACACTAATTTCAAGTAATTTGACAAGATTTCATTTTGTATGCATTTTCAATTTAGGCACCCAGTTTCTTACTTTTACAGTTGATGTTGTTTAAAAGGTTCATTGGTTGTTTGTTTGGATCACTCTCTGTACACTTGCTTGCCTCTTTGCTTGTATCATCGGATCCGTTGCACTTGTAAAGCTTAAACGCTGGATTTTGTACATTGTGTGATTTACACTTTATTGCTGAAATAACAGAATAAAATCTATAAATATAATTACAATTACAGTGCAGAAGAATAGGCTGCTACCTAATATTTGGCTGCAGCCCAAAGTTACTTTGGGCTGCAACATAAAGTCACCTTGGGCTACAAGCCTACAACACAGTCACCTTAGGCCCATTAACGCTTAAATGCTGATTATCATTCCACCATTTGTGAAGCTGTGGATTTAACTATTTAAATCTACACAATTACAATACATAATTACAATACACAATACAATACATCTACATAATTATAATATTTAATGATACCCCAACAAAATGGCCCAAATACATTAACCCAGCCAAATGACCCCATCATTTCATTTAACCCTAACTCTAGTAATAACAACAACTTCAAATCTTACCCCTACCCCGAATCCTAAGTTTTGATGGGTCACTATATTTAGCTGTATAATTAACTATATACATCGATATACTGTTATTAAACTCGATATACATGTATATAGCTGAATATTATACTGTATATTAAATTACATACATAACTGCATATTTAACTGTATATTTTGCTCTATGTATTTAACTCTGCATTTGACTGTAAGCTATAACTGTAGATTTACGTTTGCAGTAGTCCTGTATAGGAATATGCCATGGACTCATCGAATTTTCAACACATAGGAAACTTCTAGAAGTTGAACCATTAGAAGGAAACTCAAAACCCACATAGCAGGTTAATGTCATAACCAAACCAAATGGATCTTCAAAAATAGATATGTTGGCATTTTGGACTTTTATGGCTTTCGCGTTGTACATGCATGATAGCTTTGCATCATTTTTGAGTTCAATTTGGTTTGCTAATGTGCAAGAAAAAAAAATTACTTGTTAAATTAATAACTTAATTGGAATTTAATAGCTTAGGCTTTAACGTAATTTCTTAATATATATTCTTAATATACATAACTTATTTCTACATTATTAATTGATATAATATTATAAGAGTATAATATATTATAGTAGCATAAAAATTTGTTTTAAAATTAATAATATGCTGATTTGATAAATAAAATCAAGCTTATACTATATACTATATACTATAGATTATATACTATATATTATACATTATAGTGATACAAGAATAGACCGAGTGAAAATATATTCAAAATAGTCTAAAATGATGTTAGAAAATTATTCTCTGCAACAACAACAAAACACACAATAAATATAATGTACAAATACAATGCACAAAATAAAATCCGATATAAATATCAGATAAAATAATGTATAAAATATAATACCTAAATAAAATGTATAAATATAATGCACAAAATAAAATGTATAAATATAATGCACAAAATAAAATGTATAAATATAATGCACAAAATAAAATGTATAAATATAATGCACAAAATAAAATGTTTAAATATAATGCACAAAATAAAATATAAAATAAAATGTTATTTTTACCGAGTGCGTATTGCTCCAAACCGTCTGATGATGACGTCACTCTCACACTCTGTCCATCCAGAAGAAAATAGCAAGCTATTTTAGTTTCTTCTCCCATTGTTGAGAAAACATTACGAGCCACTGCGGCCAAACAATGTGTGGTATTACAGGCACAAGCTTTAAGACAATCCTGAACTGTTACGTAGTTTGCTTGATATTGAATTCCAGCTGAATATCTACTCGTGGTGTAAATACTCGAAACATTGCAACCTATACCGGATTTAGAACACTAATATTTGATGCAATCCTATACCAAATATAACAGTAGTAGATCTTATTACTGTTTCTAAACATTTTTTGTAATTATAATCGTAAATTTGATGAGAAAAGATGCCAGATATTCGGCAGAAAAATTACAAAAATACTATATTTTTACGAATATAGCCCGCGGGTTATACAAGATTCTACATACCCCCCCCCCCCTGCGGGGTATATTCATGGGCGGGTTATCTACATTTATTTTTTCGCAAAATTGAAAAATCCGCATGTTATACACGTGTGCGGGTTATAAAATAAGGTAAGATTTATCAATTATACGAATAATAAACAAAGAGTATTAAATATTAAACAATAATATACAACACCTATTGATTGAGTAGAAAGTGCAGAAGTTGTTGACGATTGTGAACTATATGTGGTAGAATAAGTAGAACTTTGCAGTTCAGTAGTTTCAGTAGAAGTTTGAGTTGTCAGTTCAGTCGTCAGTTCAGTTGTTAGTTCAGTTGTAATCGTAGTTGTAATTTCTGTACAATTAAAATTATCAAATGTAACATTATCTATGTTTAAAGTCATCGATTACCTGCTTATTTTAACGATTTCCCAGTTCAAGCTGCTAATTTTAGCGTCTTATTAAAGGGTGCAGCAAGTTAGAGAAATTGTGAACATTCACGGAAATCGAATCCGGGTCTGTAGCGTCCGAGTCCGGTACTCAATCGCTTCACCAGCAAGCTCCTTCACAAGCTTCACAAGCTCCTTCATAGAAAACGTAAATATAACCAAAAGGTCTAGACTGGTTAATGCAAGAATTATTATTTATTTATAGAGTAAAAAGTTGATAATTAAGTATCAGTCTCAGATTTTATCAAATTACAAATTAACAACAATTTTATATATATATACAGCTTCGAAAATATCTCAAATAATTACGACAAGAAATTAGATATATACGAATCAATGAAATAAACTGTTTTACAGGGTGAAAAAGTGGAGTAAAGAAATTACGGGGGAATGGGGACTCACCAGGGCATGCTACTGCGGAGATATTTGTAAAAACTGAAAAATCTGAAAACAGATAAAAAATAATAATTATTATTAATAGTGTCTAAAATAAGACTCCCAATTTATCATTGGAATACATGGTAAATTTCATATGAGAGTAATGAACAGTTCCTTAGATAAACAGATAGACAGAGAGACCGCAGACAAACAGACAGACAAACAGATAGACAGAGAGACAGGTAAACAGACAGACAGACAAACAGACTGACAAACATGACTTACAACATTAGAAATTGTCTTGGCAACATTGACAAAGTTTACTAAATAAGAGAATAGGGTAAATAATGAAATAAAATATTTTCTGTTTGTCTATGATATAATCTTGCAAGTGTATTATTTGCTTTTTAGAAACAAAGTCGTGGAAACGCAGTAAGTGTAATATTACCAATAGTCAATATTGATATAGATATATTGAAGGAAGCCTCTGTTACACTCATTTTTAAAAAGTAATTTAGTTAGTGTTTTTATTATTTTTTATTTGTTTGTTTAATATTTTAAATCAGTCGTGATTGACTAACTGTCAGTCATCCAGTCAGTGAGACTATCAGTCAATCATGTAGTCAATCGGTTGAGCAGCCAGTCAATATAATAATAAATAAATCGATTAGTATAAAAGTCAATCAATTCATAATTAAATAAATTGATTAGTAAGAAACTAAATTAGTCAATCAATCAATCAGTAAATCAGTCAGACAATCAGTAAGTCAATCAATTAGTAAATCAATCAATCAATCAGTAAATCAATCAATCAGTAAATCAATCAATCAGTAAATCAACCAATCAGTAAATCAATCAATCAGTAAATCAATCAATCAGTAAATCAGTCAGACAATCGGTAAGTCAATCATTCATTTAATAAATATAATTAAATAGGCGATTACCGCAACTAATTTATTAAATTAGTAAAATACAGTACTAACTACTTTAGTAAATTAGTGAAATAACCGACTAATAAGTTTTACCAAAGCAATCAATGTCCAACGTGACATTTTCATACCAGCAGCATCTTGAGTGATTGCATACAATGTCTGTTACATTATCAACTTCACAATAGCTCGCAGCTGCAATCAATAAAAGTTCTCTATTTATTTATAAATAGAACTTTTTTTGAAGTTACATCAGCGCAAAATATAATAATGTCTTGATTGATTGATTCATTCATTAACTGGGTGTCGAATTCATTGATACTTATATATTAATGGATTTATTTTTTGTCTAACTTATTGACTTACCGACTGACTTTCTGATTGATTGATCAACTAACTGAATGACTGACTAATTAACTGACTGACTAACTGACTGACTGATTGATTAACTGACTAATTGATCGACTAACTGACTAATTGATCGATTAACTGACTGATTAATCGACTAACTGATTAATAATTACAGAAAAAAAATACATTCTGCCAAAGGTCACACGCTATTATAAGGCTATATTCACACCGCGTCTTAAAATTCCTAAAAATTGAACATGAACTAGTTGAACAATTTAATATATAAATTCGCTACAAAAATATATTAATACCTATATAATTGTTCCGAAATACTTCTATGACAGGAAATGAATCACAGAATCCTTGAGTTAAACAATCGCTGCTACAATTCAAACTACTATTGATAGTTAATTCAGTTGAATTGAACTGAAATTCGATGTCAAATTTAACTGAAGAAAGAAAATTACCGCAGAAACACAATGCATCACATTTTACTCCAGCAATTTGATATTTCTGAATCAAATAAATATGGTACATCAAAATTTATAAATAAATTTTAAAAAAATGGAAAAATGTCTATTGACGCTCATGCAACCAATCAACCGACGAATCAACCAGCCTATTAACCAATCACCTCATCAATCAATAAATCAACTAATCATTCAATTATTAAATTAATAAATCAAAGAATTGCTATTCTACCGAATTATAGCAGTAGTCTGAACAAATCAGTTCTGCTGTCACTGGAATTGAATACCCATCTTTTTTTATATCTTTAATTGTTGTATAATTCTCCATTGATACAATGTCTCGTTCATCGAAACATCCAACGCGAGAGAAATTACTGGAACTCCAGCCATCAACTAAAGGCAACAAATTACACTCCAACAAAACATTATAATGTCAATATAAATTATCAATAAATATAGGCTTATATTATTACAAGTTACAGGCTATTATATAAGAAATAAAAACCAGCCATAAATAAAAGCCTCAATGTTAGGCCTACTTGTAAGAATTTTTATTAAAAAATCGCAGAAATGAATTCAATAAGTTTTCGCATAGAATTTATGTAATAATTACCACTCC
>JAQIXG010001375.1:0-22565 GCA_034700105.1 Oconnorella tubifera
AATTTTCTTAAATTTAAGATTTTTGATGCTTGCGTGTATGTATAAAAGCGCTTGCGTGAATGTATAAAACGGGCATTTCGCTGAAAGATGAAAGATTTAATTGAGTTTAAATATACTTAGCGGAATTAAGTTCAGTTATTGTGTTAGACCTAGTCATCATTTATTTACTCGATTATTCAATCTAAATTTGGTAACTTTGTGTCATTAAATCTAATTTTTAGTTTTTTTGATGTATTGAGACCTTTAATATAAGCATCTCAGAAATGAATATATGCTTGATTCTTTATTTGATTTTGTACTTTATTAAAAACTTGTGTTTCAGGCTAAAATGAAGTCAATGTTTGCAATTGGGTTTGCATTTACTGCTCTCCTCAATATGTTCAGCTCAATGTAAAAACTTTATTCTATTATTATCATTATTCTAAAAGCTTCGTTTGCATAAAATTTATTTATTGCATCATTTATGTGCCTCTATTTCATCAAAGACAAAAGTATATTAATGGAAGAATACTAAGCAATAATACGACATTCTTAGATTTTAATCATTATTTTTAATATTAATTTAAATTATACTGTTATTAATAATTTATTTGTAAATTAAAGTTTATATTTTGATATCATTACATTGCGTTTGTTTTATTATTGTAAAGATTTGAAGGCCGCATTGTCGCTAAGTTGCCATTTACTCCGATCAGTTTTTTACATTTTGCGACGCATCGTAATCTAATGGGAGAAGATTTCACTGACTGTTCTTTCTTATTTCTTTACATTCTCTGCACGATGTCCATCAGGCAGGCAAGTCATCTCGGAAATCATTTTCTATTATATCTGCTGTGTGTTGTTTTTAGTCATATTCAACAATGAAATTTATTTGATGTAATGTTTTCAGTTTTTATAAAGTCTCAGTATTCTGCTTTTTATAAAAAAAACAGGGACAGTGTTTCTTTGTATTTTTTACATTGATGAGTCTACTCAGATGAGTCTTTTTTTAACCCTTTATACTGGCAGAGGTTGTAGATTCAATTAATTTGCTATCATAGACACAGGGGTTACTGTTTCAATTAATTTAAGACAATCTGTCGCATTTGTCAGCTAAGTCTGGTGTTAGTTTCAGGCTGATTGATTGATTGATTATATCTATTGATTGTATATCCGAATATTATTCATATTTCTGGCTTCATTTATTAATATCTCTATTTTATTTCATCTGCTAGCTATTTAGTAATTATCTTTCAGTAGTCTATTAATTAACCTTTACATAATAATTATAATTATAATATTATCATCTTTATCATTTTTTTGTCTCTCTCTTTTAACTTTGTTTCTTGACATTTTATACTATTCTGTATATATAAACACTATTTTACTTTATAAAATGCTTACTATATCATGTTTTATTATATATTATTTTTTAAAAAAAGTTATTGTTTGATTTGTTACAGATAAAGTCATTATTTTTATAAAATGATCTTTTTGTTGCAGAACATACAGAAGTTACTGGGTTTCGCTCCATCTCGCGCTGCCAATAAACAAGGAAGTGGCTTCTTCCCAACACAACTCCAGTCTAAATAATGAGAAACTTTTTAATAGACTTCTGGTAATTTTAAACACGAATGCGCTGTTATTTGAACTATTTTATGTGCTATATACTGACTGTAGAATTCTGCTGCAGCATAATGTTATATAAATATCAATCGTTTTACGGTAATATTACAGAGAGTCGTGTGTGTTTCTATTTTAAATGAAATATGTTTACACGATCTGAGAATTGGACTTTAACGCATGAAAAGATTGAATCAGAAAAATAAATTAAATTTAAAGTACACTTTAATTATTGACTCTATTGATGTTTAATTTTTGCATCTTGTCAATAATTTCCTTCTTTGCTTTAGGTGATGTTATTGATTGACTTAAATATTTTATTTTCTCTATTAATAATTTAATATTACACTTTGGTTTAAGCAATCTATGTCTCCAACAATAATTATAATGCCCTAACAATAGGGCCATATTTTAAGGATCCAATAATTGTGCATATTGGTGCCCCTCAATATCCAAGTATTTATCCATCATGGATTTCTGCATACCTAGTTTACAATATTGACATCATCTTTGATTTAATTTTGTTTTGATTGATTATTTACTTTAAAATTGAATTATTATACATCACTAAATAGCCTTCTTATTGCTGTTGAGACGCTAACAATAAGCAAGTAATAATGAACATTTGTTTGCATTATTATTAGAAATGGTTAATTTCTTATTTCTATCTTTTAGTCAATTTATTCTCTGATTCTTGGGTACTGGTAGTATTATGTTTATTTATTCGTTACAGAAATTTTTAATAAATTTGATTTGGAGCTTTATCAGCGGAACATTCTGTGTCTTTTCCAAAAAAATATATTTATTGCATTATTAGTTACAAAATATCTGTTGCATATTTGTGTTTATACAACATTGTCTGTCTATCTAATGCTTTAAAACTGTGTTCTCTGAGACAATAATAAATCGATGACATGTCTATGTACATTAAAGTATTACGTGCCATATATATATTTCAAACGCTTTAGAGAGATTCTAGTTTTATTTTCATTAGATCTTACAGAGTCAGTTTTCTGTAATAAATATATCACTTCAGTGATAATCAATAAATTCTTCAAAGTATACTTCAATGTATACGCTTATTAACTAAACATTGCTGTTTCTAATATTTAAAACTCTAAAGACACCATAATATTTTCTTAATAGCCTAAAATTAAATGCAATTTACTGTAAAGTCGGCTTTACCTATTCAACCACACAATCAGAGAATATTCTCCCAGCCCTCACACCCTCACACTGGATGAAAACATCCCTATTTAGTGTGCGATGCACATCATTCTTTTTTATCATTCTTTCGAACAAAAATTTCATTCGCTTCATCACTTTCTATCCATAAAAACTATACTTTCAAAAGGCTGGCTCATTAAAAAATCTAGAATGAAAACCGATAAATTTATGTGCCAAATTGGATTTCATTTATAATGTTAGAAAAAATCTCTGTTATAATGTACTAACTGTAACTTAAGGAGATTGTTACTCAAAATACATAACAAATCAGTGATTGTTATTATAGTTGTTGGGCATATAATAATTGTGGTCATTATTCTCCAGTATCAGTTCAATTCTCTCGTTGTTTTAATAGCTTAAGATTTCGACAGAATATTAATAAGTATTGACCGTTATACTAAGGTCCAGAGTTAATAAAAGTTCCATGTATCCATGCCTTTAAGCATTTACCAATATTGTTACAAATGTCTATTTTTTACAATAGAAATTTTAAATTCTTCTTTAGCCTGAAGACAAAGTCATCTCGTCATTGAAAATAGTTTTTATCAAGGATTTTATCACTATTCTTTTCATATGTGAGAATAATAGTTTAAATAAGTAATCAATTTCGATAGAAGAAACAAACTGGGCCTAAATAGAGTCTGAAGTATAATCGCCCACAATAATTAGGATGAACAAAAACAATAGCAAAAAATTTACCAAAGGAAATTTAAATAAATGTTTTCTTTAATACAACTTATAATAAAACAGAATGAAATAAATAGTTTACGAAATATAAATGGACTTCAAAAAGAAAGAATCAAATATTCGAATGTTGAGAAATATAAAATTTAAATTTTCAAGCATTGCCTACTGTTCTGATGTTAAATATAATTGCTATACAGCATCCCTCCCATCTCATGAGCAGCGAGTTGCACGGATGTTGCAGTGTCTCATTATTCGCTCAATTCGATGCTTATTCGAAGGTCATACTCTATTTAAGAATTTAAAGAGTGCGTTAAATTGGCCTTAATCGGTAAAAAAATTCGGAATCCACCACTGTAGAAAGACGGAAATTAAGCCAAGAGAGTCAACTATTGATACAACAGCGACATGGTAACTCTTTTGATCAGCTTGCAATCGTGTTTATTGGGGCATAAGTTTCAAGTGCAAGAGGCAGAAAATTTAAGATAATGGTTTCGAACAAGGACAGCATTTTCAATCCGTGAACAAAATGCACAGAAATAAGTTCAGTTTCTTTAAATTTTCTCTTCGCATAATTGATGATTGAATCTTTTCTGACATTAATCAATCATTCTGTGAGCTTATCATCCATTTTACAGTACAGTAGTAGAATTACGATGAAAATTTGCCGGATTAATGGTTTAAAGACTCTACGGGAAAGGGACTGATTTAATAAAACTTTTGCAAAAAAACTACTATTATCATAGTCTAAATTTATATGTAGGAAATACAACAGAACTTTGTAGTAATGGACAGAATAAAAACAAAAATTAGCAAAATTTAATAGTTTTAATAATTTTACTGTAGATTATAATAATCAGAAAAGATTTCATAAATATGATTGAGTTCGATTATTATTCGAAATAATATATATTAAATAGAAACGTGTAGAAACGTGTAGAAACTTTAGTCAACTCCATCATTTAATTGCTTATATCTAGATGGATATCATATTCACAAACAACTGTTTTTATCGCCTTTAAAATCTGTAGCAAGCTATAAGTTAAAATCAGTTTGACTAACTTAGTCAACTGCCATATTTTCATAAAATCATAATGAAACTTTATGGACACAATGTCCGGATCATTTGCATAGCGTTAATTTAATGTAGATATACTATATTGTTTTTCGTTTAGGGTTTTTGGTAAATGCGAAAACAACCGCTTACGTAATGTACTCACTACTATAACTTTTCATATATTCATTGTCGCAGAACTTTATCCGTTACACGAGTTAGAAAACGAGCGAAAAACAATAACTTCCGATCAATATTTACAAATTAGAAACTTTCTGAATTATTCACGATGTTTTATGCAGCAATATCAGTCTGCTAGTTGCTGAATTTTAGTCGCTCTAATTTTCTCAGTGAAGTGTTGTGAAATGTTTCTGCTTCTTATGTCACTGAGTGGGTATCTAATTTTAACTCTTATTTTAGGTATTCAATCTTAACTTTTTAAGCTATCCATTTTAAGCTCAAGATTTTAAACATAAATGACCCACATTTCAAAATGAATCCTGAGGCAAAAAAATTAGAGACATTTAAGTTACCTCCTGTATATTTAACTTTTAAAAACAACGATACTCTTATCATTATTTTCTTCAAGGTATATTCATCGCACTATCAAATGTCTCGATCACATTCTACATTTATTTTTTATTGAATATGGCAAGATCTGGAATTCAATAAGAGAGACAAATTAGCTATAATAACGTATCGCCTTTTCACGTCAGCTACTTAGATTTGATTCCCGGTCAAGGCTTCGTAATCATTTAAAAACCACAATATATCAATAAGGCTGTATATAACTTATATAGTAAGCCTATGTTGTATATCGCACATGGAGCCCGATAGCCGTGCTCAATGCAGACTATAATTTAAACCCAAATCTAACGTTTTTAACTTTTGACAGTCATTACTTCACTAATTAATTCCAGATTCTCTGTGTAAGCAAACAATCGCGAGGGAAACTTGTTTATAATTTTCTATACGTGGGACGATGAAGTGAGGTTTTGTTGGAACAGACTATTTGCCCGAAGCATGCAAGATTCCGCTTTGATGAAATCTGTCCGTCTTTGTATAACGCGTGCTCAGTCTACATCATTGACTTCTGACTTTTCGAGATTCTCAACGGAACTGTTGGATCAATAAATACATGTACAGTTTTACCTCCCGTTAAATGAAAGTCTTTTCGATATAAACAACGAAGTAGGCGTAATACATATAATGTAACTTTGCGGGGTTTTTACTGAATTTAAATTAAAAACTTTCGTAGCTTAAAATAGACGCACTTTAATTAACTCTACTAAAAATATAGTAACTCATCAGAGTTAATCTTAGAAGTAAGTCACTATATATTTTGTTCGATATGTTTTAAATTTGTAAATGCAAAATTTGGAAGAAAATGAGACATTTTAAAATGTCAAACACTTTGATATTAATTGTTTTTATAAATTATAAGTTTACTTAATGTTTTGTTTTGTTTACTTGAAGAACAATATCAGATTTCAATCTGTTTAAAATAGTTTGTTTTTTTGTTAAATTATCCTTGTTATGAACTATATATTATATTATGAAAATCAGATTTTTTAACGATTTGAAATAGTTGATTTTAATAAGTTGTTGTGTCCCAAACATTCAAACTTGTCTTTTAATATTCTGATATGTTATGATTCAATGCAACTGATTAGTGAACCAATCTAATTATCAATCAAGGATTCTTTTACTTTCCATGTATATGCACCATCCTATCATTATTATTCCGCAACGTTATTTCAGATATTTTGATAAAATGAACACAATTGAATACTAATGACGCAACATTTCGTAATTGATTATTGTCAAATGCGGACCATATTAATTCATTTAATACACGATTGTCAATTATTTAATATATTATTTTAACTGTTAGGTATATTACTAAATATACTAAACCATCACACTTTAAAGTTTAGCCAAGTGATTACAGTTTTCAAATGGTTTATAACATTTCGGTTAAAGTTATTTATCAAAAACTTATAACATAAAACATAAAAAACAGCATATAACACAGCAAAAAACACGTATGAAAAATAAGAGAGAAGCTTTTGTCAAAACAGTCAGATGTCAAATTTGAAATAAGGCTACTTATATATCAAGCTCGCAAATAGCATCTAACATTAAACAGGTTAAATTACGTATTTGAATTGTTGTAGCGTTATATGTTTAACTAGCATAAGATTATTGTTTTTTCGTCTATTGATAGACTGCAATGCTGGTTATACCGGCTAGTAGTACATGCAACGAGAATGACTTTGATTCGCGGCTGAAAATCACTAGTCCTTACTGTAAAAAGTCTTTTTCGTATTTTAGTTTAGCAACGAAGCAGACGTGTTATAATTATTATGTGGATAAATAAAGTCAGTCTATTGCATTAATTTGTTTGTTAATAGTGATCATTGAGGCTTTATTAAGCACTCGTATTGAAGGTATATTTACTTTATACGTAATAATGTTAGAGGTGAAGTATTTTAGAGTTTAAATCAAGTTATTACTATTAATTATAGTTATATCCGAAAACGTTGCAGAGTAAGGAGAATTTTTTTTGTGATTTAGATTTGTTTTGATTTAAAATGACACATATTAAACAGCATTATATTTGTTATAAAACGATGATAGTTAAAACTTTTGTATTAAGAATGTTGCTATTTTTATTCTCTTATTAAAAATGGCTTGAAGCATTAATACGCGATCAACAATAATAATACATCACAATTGTCAACTATTAATAAATACACTATTTAAAAGTATGTCTATTTACATATTTAGATATACGTTAAAAAGGATCAATGATCACACCGCATATACAATAAAAGTATTATTCTGAATAATTCTATTGTCAATTTTATTTTAAATATCTTAACTGAAACGTTATTTTATCAGCAGTTCTATAGAACTTTATTTTAAGTTTAGTCTTCACGATTATGTATTTTTGTCAACATCATTGGATTATAAACAAATTATAATTATTTAAAGCAACTATAATACAGTATATCTTATTATTTATACATTTTATCAATCAAAACACTTTACAGAATAAAATAAATTACTCGCAAAACTAAAAGCCTGTAAATTATTATAATCATATGTATGCGGAGCGTTCCTGAGGAGGTTGCAGTTGGACTAATATTGGGACATCACTTCCTGTCACCGGATATAATTACACGGTAAGTACTGAGACATCTGTCATTTTATTTTGTCGTGGAAGTGCCTTAAGCACTTGTCTGAATTTTCATCGTCATAACATTGATATATCATGAGTGAAAACTTGACTTAATATAACTAGATTGGTTGGTTTGATGATTTTTGTGCCTTTCTTTATCAAAGCGGTGTGTTTCATTAACGGGACAAGGATTCTTTCTACACATATATAGAAATAGTAAAATAAAAATTAATGTTGTCCAAAAATTTACTGTAGAGATGAATATTAATAATAATAGACTTGAATGTTATTGAAATGAATTTACCACATTGTCAAGCTTTAAGCTGCAGATACTGTGGGGCGCTTTGTCAGTCGTTCAACCCGAGACCGAAGAAATTATTAGAAAACTTTTAAAAAATTTCTAATAATAAAAGTTTTCGAATTGATAAATTTTGAGGAATTATATTATTAATATGAGAAAGTCTGAAATCAATGTCAACTACAATTACGCTAAAACTAAACTTCCGTTAATGCTTTTTAACTGCTATTAGCATTTGTCTTAAAATTTTAACTTTATATACCAATTTTGTTATTAAATTATTTACATTTTTACTCAAAAAAATAATATTTGGAGTCGAATATGTCACAAATTTATGGATATAATAAAAATGCTCATCGTTACAAATCTTCAGCGAATCTTCTACTTTGTTTACCGTTAAATTTGAATTATTTTAGCAATTAGTGTCGTCGTTAGTAATCAGAGAACTCAAAAACTAGCTTCGTTATACATTCTCTATATGATGCATCAATCGTAAGATAGATAAATTTCAGTAAATTAGACAGAAATAAATTTATTGAAATAAACAGTAATACTTAAGTGGCTGCCCATATTAATAATTACGAATCGTTGTATTACAAAAATCTTCAGATGTCAGTTTTTTTGATAAATTTAGTGACAACTTGATCAATCAGAGACTGATTTGAGAGATTTTATTTATCAATCTTTTAGCACATAATTTTTTATTAGATCAGAAATCAAATAAATTAACAAAGAAACGCAGCTAATGAAGTACAGAGAATAAAGGCGCAATTGCATTTTATAATTGACACTTTTTATTGGTTAAATATTAAGTTATTTTGATTTCGCCTGACACTACCCTAACCATAACCCCAATTGAGACAACACTGATAATTACCGAGTGACAATAAGCTACAGTGTATACACATTAAGCATATTTCATAAATAAATATACATCTTTTTATTAACTAAAATGCGATGAATCTTCTCATATTGAAATATCCTCGTTTTGATTTATTCGTTGACATAAGCCGCGAGATCGGTGCGTCACGTTTGAGCGTGATTTGATACGTCGGATAAAACATAACATTCTTGATGGTACGTGATCGGCCAATCAACCACAAGAATGTCCTGTAAATTCGTCAGAAAATAACTCAAAACTGAATACCTTGGGTGAATAAATGAGATTTATTCATAAATAAATGACAACGCGCATGATAGAACTCAAGCACACTGTTGTATACGATGTATGAAAAGACTGATTAGAGAAAAAACGCGAAAGCAGTGTCAGCATTAATGTAAATTACAAACGGAAGTTTTTTGTGACAGCAAATAGCTTTTGTTAAAAATACGGCTTATCCTACTATACAGCATATGTCTTAAAATATATACAATGCTAAGTAAGGGATTTGGATGATTAAGAGAGAGAGGGGGGGGGGGAGCGGGGATGGGCTGGGAGACAAATATTTATAAGGATTAGGCCTATGTGTCAGAAATTGTTATTTGATTTGATATTGAAATATGTATTTAAAATAAAGTAATCCTATGACAAGAAGTTTTTCTTGGAAAAGGACGAAGTTTACAAATTATATTTTCACCATCACTAAACTACTACATTTCTACGTAAGAGGATAAGCATAATGTTTCTTATTTTACTGAATATATGATATAATTAGTACTAATTTAATAAATTTTATAACAAAATTATCTACAATATTCTTATAAAAAACTTTTTGAAGTTTTTTCATTCAAAAATACAACAACCGACAACAGATATTCAAAATCGACAGCATTCCCAACAAAAATCAATTAATCTTAATACTTGTTTCGATTCTCAAAATTTTACAAAAATCTCGCATAATTTAGATTTATTCAAAAAGTTTATGTTCCAATCACTCGGACACCAGTTTCAATTTATATTCCAAAGCCTTATTACTGTTTAGTTTCGATAGATAACAAGATTTCCTATAAGCATCGTGAGTGTGTTACCATATGCCGACTGACATGAGAATGCTGATCGATATATAGACAGGTTAAAAGCGTCAAAAGACTCATTCGTGACTTGACAGTCTGAATTATGAACCTGTTAACTTCCGGTTAGGAAAGTATCTCAGAAGTAATTTTTCATGCCTACTTCAATCACGTTGACAGGTTCATGTAGTTATTTAAATTTTTAGTGATTTTATTTGTACATTTTAATTTAATTTGTTTTATAGTATTGTGATTTCTGTTAACTCTTTAGTTAACATATTCATATTTTATAACATATTACATAACATATAACATATTACATTACATATACATATTCATAGTTCAGATTTTTAATAATTAAATTAAAAGATGATTTAAAAATTTAAGATAATAAATAATGTGTTTAAATTTAGATTACAAGTGAAACAAATTTGGTGAAGATAAATGCGTTGTCATTTTATTGTCAATAAACGTAAATTGTTTATTCAGAGTAATTTTATATCTTTGCCATTTTATATAAATACAAATTATTGTTGGTTAAAATTGTAATGTTGGTTAACTTTTTAACGATATAGAATTGGTCTCAATTATTTTGTTTCGAATCTCTGCATTTGTGTGTTATGACTATATGAGTTGAATTGTTAAATGCATTACGTACGTGTAAGAAATAAATCAATTTAATTATATATCTACAAATCATTAAGTAATTTATTTATATTGTCATGAATTCAGTTTTATACATCCATCATATTTCTACTTTAATATCTAACAGGATATAATTATTATATTTTAACAATCTTTCAACTACGCGAATGATGATGAATGAACGCTTGATTAATTGATATATTGATTGAAAAAGATGACACAAATCAAAACATGATATGAATTATTTAATTAAAAAAGTTTGATAACGCAGATTATTAATATTATTATAATTTTTGCTTTGCAATGACGATGCTAAATTTTTATAATCAGCATTCAAACTAATTCGTTGTTTCGAGAGTTTTAACTCGACCGAATGTTGTTTAAAGTTCAATATTTAATATATCATTCGTCAATCTAATCCATTAAGCTAAATGATTGGTGTGACGCTCTTTTTATTAAAACTTCTCCTGATACTCTCTTGCTAATGTTCCTGCAAATTCAAATCTGTATTTTGAACGTGATTGATTGATTATACTTGATTGATTAATTGCACTGAGCAATTTCATGGAGGACGTTTTCGTTTTCACTGTTTTATTTACATCGATCGTTTGACTATAGATAAATCAGACACGGATTCATCCATAATTCATGTTTTATGATGAAATTTTTGAGAAAAAGTTACTGGAAAATCAAATGCAAAATAGATTAGATTTATGTATACAGTTATTTTTTATAACTCAAATTTTTGGAACTTTATGTTTATTCCAGAGCATATTTTTAACATCAAATTTGTTATATTAAAATAAAACTAAGACAAACGCTCTAGTGTTTCATCTAAAATCGTCTGATTTGTGATGTTTTTGTACATGGAATTTTGTTCTCTAAAATACATTGAGTTTTGTTGTTATAATATTTAGTCTAATATTTATTTTGTTTCATTAATTCATATTTTAGAGTTTTAATGTATTTGTCTGTATGGTAAATTAACGATATACGATATAAATAATAATAAATTTATTTCTTATTCTAAATTGAAAATCTTTTATACATTAATCCAAAAAATTGAATGATTGCTGTGCAGTTCTTTTCATCAACTCATGTTCACCGACAATGGTCATTGTTTGTCAGAGATTTCTAGTTTTCTACAATGTAATAACGTATGATTTAAATATCGAGGAAAATCGTGTATATGGCTTCTGAAGGGACATGATGCGTCGTCGAGACTCTTGTCTTGTATCAATACTCGTTTTGCTGAAAGAAATTCATTCGTTTTTTATAGTCACTAAAGTTATTTCAAAACTAACATAACGCAGGGTTTTGAAACTTGTTCAACTGTTCATATCATACAAGTTCATAATTTGTTAATACCATGGGCTTAATTCAAAAGGTGAATTATTATTAATATGTAGTAAAAACTACACGTTAATATAGGTAATATATCTGAATAAAAAATTCTCCGTCAAATTTTCTTCAAACGCTATTGTGTCTAGAATGAAAATGTCATTATTCCTTTTCAGTAACAAGATTGTTATTTTACTTTATCAGTATTGTACTCTTAATTTGGTATAAAAGCGATATTAAAAAGATAAGATTGTTACTATACTTGATAATTGTTATCAATACGGTGAGACATTGAAACAAATAAGAAAGACTTTTTTTACTTTTTGATCTCACAACGTCGTTACGTAACCCGAGTCGCTAATAATTACTTTAAAAGCATGTTTGCGCGAAAGTAAAATTACTTTGAAAAGTAGCTTCGACGTGTTCCCGATGAAAGTAACTTCTTTCATATTAACGGAAGAAATGTAGTAAGCTTCTTAAAAAAGCGTTATAAATCTTAACGCTAGCTATTCAGGTTACCGTTTGATGATAAATGAAAAACGTCTTTATTAATTTTTATAATTTTATGTCGGTAAAAAGTATTTCTTGCATAAAAGGTCTTTCTCGAAAAAATGAACAGAAGTTGTTTATGATTTAATAAGATGTAAAGAATTGATGTAAACAAAAATTTAATTTTTTAGCATTTTTGTTTTACTACAGTAATTAAATACTGAGATAAATTTCTTTTAATTTTCAAAAGGTCGTGCGGTTGTTTTATGCCCAGAAGCATCCATTCAATTTGTTTGCGAATTGAGATAAAAACCTTCTTTCTCTGGCGACTGAGATCAACTTCAGAGACATTTATAGACAATATATTATCGTCTATTATCGTCATTAGTGTCTCTGTCAAGTATCGTCTGTATACATAGCTAAGATACTCTGGGATTATTAACTGATCTGGATATATATTACTTTATCTACTTACGTCATAAAAAAGATAAAAATACAATAAAATCATTGATATTATAAATTATAATTGCAATTAGTAAAAACAACGCAAAATCAAGAATAAATCTAAGCACTTTCTTTCTATCTCAATTTTGCTTTTTGTTTTATTAATTGCAGAAAGTTTTATTTAAAACATGTTTTGATTTTTAAGTAAAAAAACCATTCTGCCGTTATCTTAACTTAATTTTCAATTATTTATTATTATTATTATCTGTGAAAATTATTGAATTAATTTTTAATTATTATCTATTAAGTAGAATTGGCTTATTATAATTATGATACAAAGATCCATTCAGTTTTTTTGTAATGTGTTTATTTCGATTCTTTCAATCGCACACAGTTGACAATTCTCTCCACGCGGTTCAACAATAAATCTCAAAGATTAGATGATCCTTTTATCATAACATCATTCATCAGAATAAACGTCTTCAAATGTTTTTAAATCTTTAAATGAATAGCGAAAGCTCTTGTAAGACTATATATCATTTGAGGAAGCTTATCAATTGTTTAAAATGAACTCTTTAAGTTAATGTATACTTATTATTATATCTAATTTATTCATGTTAATAACAGTTCTGAATAATTTTACTGGATGATGAACTAATAAGTTTAACTCTAGTTTTTCAATCATATTATTGAAGAGAAAATTATACAGCTAACTACCAATTTTCATTTAATTAAAAGTTGGTACTTAAATTTAAAATTCTCTCTAATTCGATCAAAAGTTATGAAGTTTTTTATAAATGACTTTCAAATTCAATTTAACAAGCTAGTATTCTCAAATTTGAGAAATTGCTTTATTAAATTAGGTAAACGACGCTCTAATATATGTAAAAAATGATTATTTAAAAAAAATTATAAAAATTGAATGAAAAAGTTTAAGCGTTAAGTTCTCGTTGTGTACACTCGCATTTAAAATTTAATGAATTGTATTAAAATTATTATAATTCGATGAATTATATTAAAACAATTTCACAAAATGTGTAGTGTATTTTGAAGCTTTTATACGTTTATGAATTATTTCGTATTATCAATTAAACGCTATCTCGCTGAGGTATTAATAAATTATGTGCTAATGTGTGAATGGATCTTTAAGATCATCACGAACGCATTCATCACTGTCATGCATACATCATCGACTCGATTATTTTCTTCGAGATGAGAAAGCCAAGTCAGTATGATAGTCAAATAATAAACACAATGAACTCCGGAGATGTGTTCCGGAGCCCAAAGGATCTGTGGGGGGACAAGACGGATATGAGTTGAAAATCTCGAGATCTACTTGAAAGGCGACCAAACAAAAGAGAAAACTTTGGAAGTTATGAATTACATGAAAAATATAGAATTGAAATGTTGTCAGTAAATCAATCATTTCATTCTGCCGGAAGATTGACTGAAGGGTGGGTAGGTAGAGTCTTAAAGATCAAGGAGAGAAATATGAAAAAGCATAAATAAGAATCTCATTGAAGAAATAAATTGAAAGTTGAAGATCGTTAATCATTGAGCTGTTTGCGAGCGATATCGAGGTTAATAGTGGAAATAGAAATAATAAATTTAATTGTGCCGATTTCAATGTATGACTGCTTTGTTTGTTTACAGAATATTTGGTAAAAATCGTTCGAAACAATAGCGCAGAATTTTTTCTATCTTTTCTCTTTCACTTTAAAGCAGTAGTCTACTAAATACACTGTAAATAAAAATGATTATTATCAATTTTGAGTTATTTTAAATGAAACAATTTTTAGTATGCATTAGTCATGAATGTATTAAAACAAAACAAATTTGAAAAAAAATCCATACAATGCTATTATTTTATCCGTAAATGTTATAATAATTTAATCGTGCTTTAAAATTTAGATTTTACATCAGGAAACTTATTGTTTCAATGCATGCATGAAATCTTTTATGCATCAAAAACGCTATAAGGTCAAAAATGTTTATAAAGTTTTTCATCTCTTTTGTCTTTCATCACTTTGTCAAAACTCTCGTCCTTTCATTGTAAAATCGAGAAATAATAGACCTGAAGTGATGCATTGGGATTCATTATTTGTGTCAATCAAGAGCATCGCGCCGGATAATGAGGCTTGCTGCTTTATAATTGAAAACAATCAGAAGAAATGTCTGCACGATATCCTTGATTTCGATAGCGAGCAAATTTTGACAAAGTGCATCTTCAGTTCTGTTGATTGTATAAACAAAAAACCCATTGTTGCTCTGACTCAAGATAAATATCGTCGCTCATTTTTTTTATAATACTTACAATAGATGATTTCTGAATTGAATATTTAATGAGATAAGGATTGAATGATTTTAAAAATTAGAATGAAGGTCAGGGACTAAATATCGATCGATTGTCTGTATAACTCAGATAAAGGTAAGCCTATACACATAAGTTTTGTGATAATACATGAATATAGAAATAATATTCATTATATCCATCTTTGTTTTCAACAACTAAATTAAAACCCTATAAAATAAATGTAGGTACTTTAAACTGGTCATTATGTAATTTTGTATTATTATGCAACATTATATTTAACTGATACTTGTTCTGTCTATTACGTATTTTACTTTCGGTGTTTAAAAAATATCGAATAATCATACCGCGTTTTAGCAATAAAACAAAATTTAAGTTAATCTCCAGAAACTGATTGCGCTACTATATGATCTAAAAGTAATATCGGTCTAATATCTGCACACAGCCGCATCTCTTGCACAAGTGCAAAATGACAAATGCGAAACCATTTGTCTCGCGGTGTACTTATCAGTTGCTACAGTTTCTACCCAGTAGGCCAATTGACCGACTGGCTATGTTAGCTTTGATTGAATGATGAATCGTTATCGTTGGGATGAAAGGTCGTAGCCGGAAAATTCATTATTTTCTTTCATTTCGTGACGAAAATCACGGACGCAAACTATTATCCTTCAATTTCATAAAGAAATGGAAAGCGAAAAAAGTTTAATAACAAAACCCACAAGCTAACGGAGTCTGAGTTATTGTGCAATTATTACTTTTTATTGCATTAAGAGCGTTGAAAGTTGCATTTTATAGAGGGAGTATACTTTCGAAAATTGCTTATTTGATCAAATTACGAATATTTTATTCGACAATAAGTTTAAATTAAATTTACGCAGTAGACCGTATTCATGACCAAACCCTCAATTTTCAACATATTGTAGAAAAGTAATGTATTCTAATTTAATAACATAATGCGCGTAGTGTATACTGTATATAGGCTCATATTGATGCCCGTTCGAAGATAATGGATCGGCCGTAAACCAAAACTGTTCCGGAAAATTATGATACCATCTATCTTTAAATATGCAACAGCAGCACTGCATACAAATGCTTCGCGTATAAATTACTACAAAGTTTCTTTACGTTAAGTGAAAAGTTTCAGATGCGGTGTCGTTACCTCCAACAGCACATATCATCCGCATTGATTATATAGACAGCGGATATTAGCTTCTACGGATCCATTATGGATACTTTCATAGACAGGCAATGTTGTAAAAAACCAGTCACGGTCATATCGCGTGGTTTTATGCGCTAAGGTAAAAAAATCAAATTTAAAGCATATGGATGCGCGCATAAAATATAAATTTCTTTTTTGTTTTAAATAACAAACAGTGATTGTAAGAACATAAAGCTTAGTCGTAACTGTAAGCTGAATTATAATAGACATGATAAACGTGTATAAATCAATCAATTATTCTCTCTGGGATATCGATATCTTCTCCTTGATGCTTCCAATCAGTCACTGATGCGGTTATTGCAACGATAGAAAATCGCCAGCTGAAGGGAGAACGTAAGGTATAAAATTTCGCGAAATAAATCACTTACACTTCCGTCAGAGACAATATAGAGAGAAAATGGATTGAATTGCGTGTTTTAGTCTCATTTATATATTTTTAAGTTTTTTTTACACATTATAATTTATGTCAGTTATGCGATAGCTGAATTACGTAGTAGTATAATAGTATAATAGATTATTATAATAGTGCATTAAAATCCATGCAAGTTTGCTAATTTCATTGAAAAGTTGGCCGGAAAGTATAGTTGTATAAAGGAATGTAAAGTTTTGGTTTGATTTACTGATAGTATTCACGTTACATTATACTGTTAATAGGATGTTAGTTTTTGATTTTAGATTACATTAAATTACATACAAGTAAAATAGATCGCAGTTGGTAATTGATATATTGTTCTTATATCAAAACAATACCAAAATATTCATTATTTTATGAATATAACTAGAAATCTCCAGTAAAGATTCATAAAAGATTAATAGATTAAGCATATTTTAAATTCATAGACTTATATGTTCTGTACTTATTGCGAATCTAACATCAGAAGTAACTGTTAGCAACTGTCTTGTTTTCCGTAAAATTAACTTCTTAAACAATTTCCACTACGTTTTGAAAATTATATCTTTATTTACAAAACTAGTCGAATGGCATTGACAAGAGTTATCTTATTAATTATTTAAAAAAACAGTAACATTATCCGTTTTGTTAAAAATTAAGATCATATAAGCAAAAAATCAAAGAATCTTTCTTTGGTATCGGGCATCTCCAAAAAAACATACAACTTCAGTATTTTTACCAACTTTCTTAATTGTAAAAGCCTTCGTACAAAACTCTGTTTTATGTTCTTTTTGAGTCAGAAGGCGGATTGGCTAAGCCCTTTTTATAATAGATTAGACTAATGCTGAGGAGCGGAGTATAGTTAATGCTAGTGTTCTTAAAGATGTTGTGTCTACTTAACCATTATCCCTTGTCTAGTAACGTTAATGCGCGTAACAGCTGTTGCGTCTAGTGGACACGTTATGCAATATGCAGTAGTAAACTCATCTCCACTCTACATTCATCGTTCTTATATGACTTTAAATGACCGTCAGATGACTAGTGGTCAGTGGTCTGTCGCTTGGTACTAAAGTTCCCGGTGACATCAATTTATTGACCAGAAATCATTATTTTTATGTTGTTAAGAGCATTCTGAGACCCTTAATAACAACGCTTGTAATAAACTCGCAAATTATCTCAGTCATTATATAAGAATTATGGATAATTTTGCTCGTGGTATTGCAATTCTACCATTATTATCACTTTTATGTTAGGATGCATACGCTGCATGCGTTGTATATCATTTAATGAGTTTCATCAGAAATACAACGGTGAGCTTTTTCTGAAAGAGGCAGAGTATAATCTCGAATTAGTTGAGTAATTTTGAATAATACAACTATATAGAAATCATAATTTGATTCTGAAGCAAATCGCTTTTCGAGATTAAAGCTTTTGTTAGCTAGTCTCATATTTACTTTATGATGCTGCTGTTATTAATTAAATTATCTCTTTGTTGCGAAGAGTACGTCATAAAACATGATGGCGCGACTGGAATAACGATTCATTGCGCGATTTACTACGTTTTCTTCGTGCAAGACATGATTCTATTACAAAGTCGTAAAAAGATAATCGCTTGAATAAATAATGTCATTAAAGCTAGGCTATCGTGTTAAAATTATTAAGAACTTTCTAAGTTTTATTTACTATATAAATTTAAATTCAGAATTCACTATCTATGAGCAATGGTTTGATTTGTCTCAAATATTAATTGAGCTCTATTTTTACAATTTATTTCTTATCGCAGTTTAAGACTTAATCTGTCTAAAAATACATTATCTTATAGAAATTTAAATTAAATACAATAGTATATTGAATTTTAAATGAATAGCACTCTATTATTTCTGTTTATTGACTATTTAATTATTTACTAACTAGCAGCAAAGCCTGTCAGACGACAAGCATAAAAAAACACAAATGTTTAAATCTGAAAAATCATTTTATTATCAACTACAAAGTAAATATCTCCTTATAAACTACATTTTTTTTGTTAAACCAGCATCAGATCCTTCTATCAGATGTCCTTGATCTATCAAGCAGTGGTAGCAGCGGTATCAAAATTATTTGGTTTTGAAAGTATGTTTTGTTAGATTTTCAGTTGTCTAGGTCAGTTCCCAAGAATAAAATTTCATGGAAACAACATGGAATGACAAAATGAACTAATATTTCGTCCAATTTGAGTACTCTTAAATCAATGGTACCATTGAGAACCCTTGAATCTATCTTAATAGCTTAATTATATCGAGTTACAGACAGACAGACGAACTTAACCAATTATTATATTAGATGATATATATTATTATTATTATTATTATTATTATTACTAATCCCATGTTTTTCACTGTTTAGAATATATTAAATTATCCAATTTATTAAATATTTATTTCACACAGAAACTATATTCTTATTATTTAACTATTTAATTATTTAATTATCTTTTATTTAAATTAAAAGATATAATCAATTTTAAGTTAATTTTGAAGAAACACTCAGTATGATCATACGAAATTTCAGTTAGAAACTTAACCATCATTAGCATAAAACTACTGATCAGTTAATATAATTTCTCGTTGGAAGCCGAGTCATTTGACAGAGCTATTAATCATAACGTTATATATCATTCGATTATTTATCTGATACACACTGGAGACTTGTTCACAAATGATACTGTATTAACAATTGGATTACAATAAAAGACTATTAACCGTTATTGTTTTTACAACATTTTACCGAGAAAACTCTCGCCTTTAGAGGCTTAAATGATGTTGATGAATAGATCAGAAAAGCAATTTACTGCGAAAATTATATTATGTTAATTTCGCAATAATCATTTTTGACGTATTCTTTTCAAATGTACGTATTGTTCAATTTTTGTTATTGGAATTATTATTTTTGCACAAGATTTTGACAAGTATTTAGCATTTTATGTAAATAATTTAAAAAATAAAAATAAAGACAAGGCAGAAAAGCTCAACTATCGGCAGAAGAATTTTTATTTTATATATACTTTAAATACAAAATAATAAAAATTAAACTATTGAATTTTTAATACTACTTTTGACCGTTAATTTCAGTTTGACGAAGCCTCAATAATTCAAACATTTGTGTTGTTCAATCAATGAAATTTAATGGAATGCCTAAAACAATTTAATTGAAAGCGCATTAAATTGAAATTACTAATCTCAATTAAAATCTTGAAAGCTGTATGGAAGTTACATGCCAAAGTTGTAATATCCGGAAATTTTCAATTCCGTTTGATAATTTTGTTGGATTTCATATTGGTAATTATATTGTAATTTATGATTAATTTATTAAAAATGTAAATACTTTTTAATCAGTTGCCCATTATAAGGATTTTGAATCTCTTGTTGATCTCACGTGTTGTACGATTATTCATGATATTATTGATTGTAATGAATCTTCAAAATGAAACTTCACACAGCTAGAAATATAAGTGAAATAGTCTTCTAATCATTTTCTTTTACACAATATATATTATTTAAGTGTTATAGTAAGTTTTCTTTAAATTTCTTGGCTATATTTATTGCTTTTTATGCGTGCCATAAACTAATGAAAAAAATCATTAATCTCCTAGGATAACAGCAAAGCTAAATGTCTCTTGAAGAAAAACTAACAATTTTTAATTTAAATCAAATATAACGTGTAATAAAATTAAAATGAACAATAATAAAAGTGTCGTACTGCGAAGAGATAAATATTTACACCGTGTTTTTATCCTCAAATTAGTGCTTTATTATGAAATAATCGTTTAGCATTGCAAATGGCCAACAGCGGTCAGTTAATTATTCATTCTACTTTATGTGATTCTCGTTTCCCAACGGAGCGATACGCACTCAAACTTTACGATCCACCATCGACATCCGCTATTGAATGCAAAAACTACTGCACAGCTTATAAGCTTGCAACCTTTAACATATAGACATTCTAGACTGTAACTCCTCCAGACGTTTCATGGATTGCTGGTCATTTTTCAATCTACCAGCTAACCTGTGTCCGCTCGTGTGTTTTCTTGTCTGTCTGTGTATTCGTTCAGACATCACTAACCTCCCCGGTCATTAGTTTCATTAGGTGACTGAAGCGTTGTTAGTTCGTCTGCTGAACAAATCGAAATTTCTCGAGTCTCTAATTCATCTTGTCCGTTGCTTTCGTTTTCTGTCATTCAACTGTCGCTTTCAATTCTCTCGTGTAAAGTATAAAATTAATCAATTCTATTGATGTATAACAAGTAGTAAAAGATATTGTCTATTACAAATAAACATCTACATTTTGTTTGCAATTATGGTAATATATTCAGTAAACTAATCACTTAATATTGATTTCAGTAGCTTTAATTTCTATATTCTAGGATGCGTTGGGCTGACAGAAACGTTTACCGTAGCGATACAATAACTTATTTTGTCATTAAGCGTAACCTGTTATGGGCTCAGAAATTTATTTCCAATAAAAGTTATCAGCAGTCAGAAGCATACATTTCAACGTCGGTGATAATTATGCAGTACATTCGTTTATTTTGGTCGCAGAAAGGTCGCTTTATTTAATCAGAACCTTTTAGTCTAAATAGCAACCAGTTAGCCAGCCGGAAAACAATTTAAAGCGCCACTGTCTGCTGAGTCATGTCTCAATCACGACTGTAGATCACACGATACCGCGATGCAAAAGCAAAAATGTAAGTTACTATTAGCTTATTAAATATAGATAATATATAAACAATCTAATATAGTTTCCACATATCGTTATTCATGATCTAACAATAACTCTATCATCTTAGACAAAACTTTAATCTTAATCCTAAGATAGATAAAAACAACAATAATTAGATTATTTTAAATATTATACTACGTTAAGTTTCTCATGTACCAAGGCAATGTGTAATCTGCAATTTACGACCGTCGAAGGTTTTTGATGGAAGATATGAAGACAGAGAGAGGCCAATTGATCGACTTCAGAATCTCGAAAAGTCAATCATGACTCAGCATTAAATGAATCGTATAATGTTAAACCGTCGTGGTGTATAGTTCTTGATTTCTATTGAATGTCGTAAATTTGTAAAAAAATCTTTGCAGGAAATTTGTGTTCTAGATTGCAACTGTACAGTTTTAACGATTTATAAAAGTACCGTAACGCAATATTAATTTTAAAATAAATTTGTAAATAATTATTCTAAGGGTAGAACTGAGGATTATTGAACAAATATCAAATATATTATCATATGATTGCATTTATCGTGATTTATACTTTTTAAATTTATGTATATAATTTAAAAATAAAATCTGAAAGATTGCTGTAATATAAGTAACAAAATTAGCAAGAAATGACCAGCAAACAAATAAATGTATAAAAATGTACAATTTCAAACTGTTTCAAAATTCAATCGAGTCTAAATCGCCAACAGGGGAAAAAATGTTTTTTAGTGCGCAAAGTTTGTACTACATAAACAACTGTCTTAAAGAAACCAATTAAATAAAATTACACAGTAAGGAAAAAACCAGCTGCCCTCAAATTCGAATAATTATAAAATGTAAAATTATAATCAGAAAGATTTTGCGTCGAAGAACTAATAACGAAGTAATTTCAAATTATCGTCGTGTTCGTGATTCGATCAACTTAGAAAGCATAAGATTTCTTTTAATGGAAATTGGTAACATAAAACTGTTTCGTAGACATTATAT
>JAQIXG010001376.1:0-22557 GCA_034700105.1 Oconnorella tubifera
GCTGTTTTATTACAAGAACCACAGAGAAATTATAGTTCAGAAAGCACTTAATTATTAAAGTGTATGTTATAAATTAATATTGGTGTCATAATCAACGAAGTAAATGATAAAATAGACAGAGTTTTATGACGACTTAAGACCCCAATAAATTAGGATGTATGCATCCTAATTGACACATCCATTTTCCTCTTAGCACTTTCCGTTTAGGCTGTTTACTCGAGGTGACCCTAATGTTAATGAGCGCATGCTCGAATTAAGCCATATTTCTACTTCCGGTTTAAGATTTGACCCCAGATTTGAACTCCCCATGGTCAATTTACCTATTCCAGATGTAATTATTTTCCACTTTCCCTTTAGGCTGTTTACTCCTGGAGACCCCAATGTTAATGAGAGCGCGTTCACGTTTTAGCCATATTTCTACTTCCGGTTTGAAATCTGACCCCAGATTTGAACTCCACATTGTTTCAACCATATTTCTGATTTATTCCTGTTTACTCCTGGAGTCCCCAATGTTAATTTATTGTTCTTTAAGGCTTTAAAATTTCTAAGTTTTTTTCATTTTTTTCAATTTTTATATGAAAACATTTTTCAAAAACATTCTAACCCCCAAAAGGCACCAGTACTTTTCAGACCGGTTCATTTGAACTATTAACCATCAAAATCGGTTAACCGGTCTGACCTGCACGCACATCGAAGAAACAAAAAACCGAAAAAAAACAACAACGTAAACCAACATTTTTTTCTCCTGATGGTAACTTTTGACTAATTTTCCCCAATTTTTTCTGAAAGTTAACCGCCTTGTGGACATGAACCATATTAATTTTTAAAAGTTTTCAATGACCGGTGTTGGTTTGGGAAGGGGTTAAAAACCGCATTTTCCCCATACTTTTAGGGGTGGCCCTTACAACAGTACTGCACTACCGTGCATACTGTGATATCTTCCAATATCTTATTATTATTGTTTGCAATCATTATCTTTTTTAAATAATTTATTGTCTTCCTCAAATGTTATTTTTCAAGTAATTGAGTGAGAATGAGTTAGCTTATCTTGAAGACATTCATCTATTAACAACCATTATTAATTGAAATGTATTGTCATTGCATAAACAATACCGATATTATATTTATAATGACTTTGCTAATAGTTAAACTTGTTATAACTTATTAACTAATTGCTTATATTGATAAAGTTATACTGAAAATGATATTTATAATTATTGAAAATGACAGTCATATTTACATTTGTAAGAGAGAATGGCATATGACCATTCAATGTTGGAAATTGCTTTAACAATTTATTTTTGTTTATTTTTTGTTTTTCAGTTGTAATGATAACTATAGTTAACATGGTGTGCCGACATTTAATCACACGACAGATAATCACACGACACTTAATCACGGACAGATAATCACACGACAGATAATCATACGACAGATAATTAGGGTTAGGGTTAGGGGTTAGGGTTAGGGTTAGGGTTAGGGTTAGGTTAGGGTTATATAACTATTATTAAATAAACGTCATTTCACAGTCTAGATACAGGTTTCTTAATAATAAAAAACTTTTGTGATTATCTGTCGTGTGATTAAATGTCACTGTGATTATTTGTCGTGTGATTATCTGTCCGTGATTAAGTGTCGTGTGATTATCTGTCGTGTGATTAAATGTCATGGAACCTATATATTACGATTGATAATAAATTATGAAATTTGTAAGGGTGTTTCGGATACGAAAATGCTGCACCGATATCGATACCATCATACCGAGATCGGTGTCGATACTGATGCCGATACACTAGCATTATTTATTCAATTTTTTTAAACAACCCCACTTGTTATGAGATGGCTTCGCCACTGACCTATAGTCAACAAAAACAGTAAGCCTTAATATTAATTTCAGAACGTTTTATCATTAGTTTTATTTTGAAGAACGATAATTTAGCCATAATTATCATTAGGCCTATCATAATTTAACCCGAAGCCATATAGTGCAGGCTTAGCCTACATCATCTCAATAGTTTATTTAAAAATCTGCCCCGTTCTTACATCGTATTACCATTGAACGTTCTTACGTCGCATTACCATATTTTCATTGAACTTGCTTCAATAAAAATCTCTTTCATTAAAGCAAGTGTTTGAAAATTAGAAGAAATTGTCATGAGTCCCAAGTGAATTGTTGAATTTGTGACAATTAAATAAAAAAGAACGAACGTAGGAAGCAAAACACGTACCAAACGATGCGGCACTGGCGCTTGTAACGATGGCTAAATAACATCAACTCAATCTGAAATAATAAATATATTTATTACACGCATAAAAGTAATTAATTAAAATACTTTCAGTACTAAGCATGCATAAATGCTATCGAATATTCAAAGATATTTCAAATACGTCAAATATTAGACGTTTCCACTAAACAACATATAAATATAAAGTACAGTATTCCAATGATATATGCAATGCGCATATATATATATATATACTAGAAATAAAGAATAAAATATAAAAATATAATATTCTCCCAATATATGCAAATGTAATTACTCTAAAATTATTCAAATAAAACACCTTATTGGATTATTTAAGCTGACTAATGGATTGTACGTTACTGAATTCTCTATTACGGAAAATATCAACCGTAGCCAATATGGACTTTACAAATTTAAGTAAGAGTTAGTCTTAGAGTTGGTGTTAGTTTAAAAATTACCATTTTGACTTCTTTAGATTTGACCATTAAACATAATATACAAATAGAAGAAAATTAATTTTATTTATATACAGTAGACAGCGATGAAAGATTAAACAATGTAGTATATACATGATGTTGATCTTAATTATTTCGTAATTTAATATCATGATTAGCTATCATGATGTTGATTATCATAGAATTAATGTTCCTTTGTAAATCGATCTAGCACTATCGGTTTACAATGAAATAATCGATGTTTCTAAATCCTTGTTTAAGTTTTGCCCATGAGTAAATGTGACCTTAGTTTTTAACGGGAACTGTCACCCCCGTTTAAGAAAACTCTCTCTGTTATGAAATGCTCAATAACAATAATATCAGGTATCCGTATCTCCATAGGATAAAGATATTTTATTTTATTTTAGCAAGCATAAATTTAGTAAGACTTTTAAATTAGTATGCTTTTTAACGTGAAAATTAAAATGAACTATTAAATTATGTTATAATCTGCTGGTAAAAAGGAATGACTGTGCCTGTAACAGCATCCGAAGCTAATGGGAATGAGAGTGGAGTTTTTTAAGTTATTCTTTAAACTAATAGGCCTATTTCTCAGCACAAGAAATAGGGTTTGAAATATATGGTTTATGATCAGCACCTAGGCCCTCCTAGGGTTTGGGTGAGGATTAGGGTTATGAGTATGGTTAGAGTTGTAATGAAATTTGGTTTGGCCGGCTGAGTCAACCTTTACTAGTTTTAAGAATTCGAAATTGTATTGATCACTTCATAAATTCATTCAAAAGATACTTAAATTGAACAGTTTACATACTTTTTCTTAATTAAGATTGATATACTGTGTTATAAGTAATAATATCTTTTATATAATAAGTTTAATAGGTTTAGTTAGTTAATTAGGTAGTTTAATTAAATAGGTCACGTCCGATCACGCTGATTGGCTGACGTAGGTATAGTTGCATATATTTGCATATATAATTAGAGAACATTCTACAATATTCTGCTACAGCTGCAGCTTAGCTGTATTAGAAAACTTTAGATTTATAGCTGATTGGCTGATCTATATGCATAAAATAAGATAGGTTAAGACTGTTCACGCTGATTGGCTGACATAGTTATAGTTGCATATTAAGCATTGACTGTCTGGTTTTTCTAAGCTTGCTTGACAGCTGCTGATATTTTACTTGGCAGCTATAGATGTTTTACTTGGCCGCCGCGGCATAGCTGCATAGATACTGAGAGAACATTCTAGAATGTTCTGCCTGGCAGCTGTTGATGTTTTACTTGGCAGTTGCAACACAGCTGCTATTTTTCTGACAAGTATTTTGATCATTCAGTCGGAGTCATTTAAAGTAGTAAGACGTGTTTAGTAAGTTGTCAGAAAGTTGGTTAAATTTGCGGTTTTAGGGTGAGGTTTTGGGTAAAAGTATAGAAAACAGTAGTATTAAGTTATTATAAAATAGATTGAGTGATTTTTGGAAGATTTTGATGTAAATTGTAAGTTTTATGAACGAGAGAATAAAATTTGACTTAGCGATAATATTTGATCGCACGTGTTTATGTCGTAAATTAAGTTTAGGGTTAGAAATAAGTTAAGTGTGATAAATCGCTACGTTTAATCGTTGAAAGAAGATAAGTAAGTATATTTTGTGAAAGTTTGACGAGAATAAAATAAATACTCGGTAAGTTATAAATAAAAATAGAGTATTTAAAAATAACAAATTTATTATTGTGGTGAAAATGCATTCTCTTATTAAAATTTAAGTTAAGTTAAGATAGGTTTAGAAAGGTAAGTTAAATTAACACTATTGGGTTAAAAATTAGGCTTAAATATAGTTTCTTTCAGCGATTTCAGGTAGTAAATTTTATAAAGTAATTGTAGCGATCGAGCGAGGCGTCGATCAGGAGTTGATAGAGAGGTGATCGAGCGAGACGTCGATCAGAAGGTGAAGAGTGATCGAGCGAGGCGTCGATCAGGAGGTGATAGAGTTGAGATCGAGCGAGGCGTCGATCAGGAGGTGAAGAGTGATCGAGCGAGGCGTCGATCAGGAGAGGAGAGTGATCGAGCGAGCGAGGCGTCGATCAGGAGGTGATAGAGTTGTGATCGAGCGAGGCGTCGATCAGGAAGTGAAGAGTGATCGAGCGAGGCTTCGATCAGGAGGTGATAGAGTTGAGATCGAGCGAGGTGTCGATCAGGAGGTGATAGAGTTGTGATCGAGCGAGGCGTCGATCAGGAAAGGTGAGAGATCGAGCGAGGCATCGATCAGGAGGTGTGTTAGTAGTGATCAGTGAGCGTCTCGGCTGGTTGTAGCGGAGACCGGGACCGGAGACCGGAAATCGATATTATACTTGAATGAAAGGTAATTTCAAGACGAATCTAACGGTGATATTTATAAGTGTGAGGTTGTTGACAGAAGTTAGGAGACACAGAAGGAATACGAGTGAGGGCTGGTGTAAAGATATATACGGTGAGGTTGCCTGGTGATATAAGAGGTGTACGTGGTAGTGAACGGTATTAGAGATGTCTAACGAGAATCCAACGTCGCGAGCCGACCAGCTCGCATCCTCGTCAATGGGAGGCGACGACGATTTCCTGGACTTTTCGTGGCATATGGCGCATCCGTTCCGCCGCCGCCTGATCGCGTCTCGATAGAGCGAGATAGCGACGGTGAGGACGAACGGCAGCGCGCGACAAATAGAGTTTGTAGCAAGCAATGTTCTAATCCTAATTCTAGCTTTAATCAGTACGTTTTAAAAATCTATTTTAAACCAAGAAATTATATGACGTTGTACATTAATTCTTCCCGGGGAGGTATATGGGAAGAATGGTGGGAGTGAATATCTAAAATCATAATTTGTCTAGAAGTACTATTTTGTCCATTTTTCGAAATAAATCCTATTTGCCATAGATTTTGTTTCTGACTTAACCATTGCTAGAGTATTAAAAATATTGTGTTACCCTTGCATTAGTCTCAATTAAGATTGAAAAGTTCAAGAATTGGATCTGATTAAAAGTTTATTTTAAAAGGCTTTAAACACTGGTATTTCATCTCAGTACATAACGTTTACAAAATTCGTATGTGTTTCTATTTTGATAAGACTGGAATAGCGATATTGATTTAAATGTTATTTTTTAAACGAGACAAATTTAATTCATTTTCTCACACACATAAAGTTTCAAAACTATAATTTACATATCGTACTCTATGCACTATATTAAGAACGAAATCGTGATGGCGATATAAGTATATACTGTATATTATTACGAACAAACTGCGTAATTACGATCTTCAGATTACAAAGTACTTTAATATCAAATCAAAACAGGCAATCGCATCAATTTTATTTCTTATAAAATGTGTATATTTTAATATATTACATAAGAGGTGCAAAAATATAAACCTTTAAAGTGATAGCTATCGCGATAGCAAGACTATATCAACGACGGATAACGGCTTGTACAAGCATGTTCTTGGTGCTATAGAAGATTTTTAGCAAAGAAAAAGATTCCAGGAAATCATTATAAACAACAACAATAACTTTGAATAGTTAACGATGTGAATAATAATTATTTCAAAATCAATTTACCAATTGATAAAAAGTAGCCTATAACTTAAGTGAACTTTAAGAAAGCAACTGCTTATGATGTCATCAGGAACGTACTTTGGGCATAATGATTTTTCTTGTTCTTCTTTAGAAAAATTTGAAACACCTGAAGTTATAACAAGTATGCTATATTCCGCTTATTACAAGATATTTTTTATATATTGTATTATTTCAGTTTTGTCGAATAGTTTTATGCTTCATTTATTATCTTCTTTTATTTGAATTTGTTACAAATACTGCATATTGGTTAATGTTCATAGACTGGCACACAGCTTATATGAGTTACATAACTAATAAATGAATATTGTACATTTATATTCAGATTAATACATTAACAAGAATATGAGAGATTTGAGATATTATATTTGAGAGATTTTGTTGGCAGTAATTTAATAATTAGTTTTGTATATAATAACAGCCTTTTAACAGTAAGTTAAAATGGTATCCGTGGAAGAAAATACATAATAGTTATCAACAGATAATAACACTGCAACAATTTAATAACAAATTAATTCATATTACCAATATAAATTAATTACAAACGTATTACAGAGTATTCATCTCTTTTTTTTACAAAAATACAGATTTTTTTGTTTCACAGTAATTTGACGATGTTAGACGATGTTCGTTTAACACAGCACTGGTGCATCGCACATTCTAGTTTCAACGCGCGCTGGACAAGTATTTGATGTAGCAGAACGTGATCTAGTCTGTTGAGCGTATGTTGTACCACTCTCAACTAGAGCATTAATGCCATCCCAATTTGGTCGCACAATGAACAATCCATAGTCAATTGAACTTACGGCAATGTTACCTAAAACATGAAACAAATACAGTAATATGATTTTCAATTTAAAACAGAAAATAACATTTAACGACTATTTTTAAACTTTTTTGAAATTTGTGTAAAATTTGGATAATAATTATTATTGAGGTTTTAATATAACTTGGATAATAATCGACGCTATTGTTTTTTTAACTTATTCTTAATTATTTCTTACTATAGTTATCTGTTTTCAACAAATAATTTCTTCAATGAATGAGCCAGCCATGTATGAGCTACATAAAATATTAAATAAATTTTGTTTTTTACTTTAAACGTCTACACGTATAAAAAATCTATTATTCACGTTTATTTTGTCTCCATTTTGCAAAAGCAAATCATAACGATTTAATATTCATTATGAGTTATTTTGAATTTATTGGTATATTAGGCAACAAATGTTTGTAATTCTTGACCTCGGTAGTGAAAACTATTTTTGGTATACTTATATCAAATGTATATTGAACTCTTCTGTTTATTAACTTATTTTAATTATTTGCTGTATTTTTCTGCTACCATTTATTTGGTGAATTAAAACTTTATATTTAGTAATTTGCGAGCAGAACAAACTTCAAAGACCTCGAGACACATGCATTTATTCATGTCTGTTATATAATATGATATGACAAAGTAAACCTGAGGGATAGTATGGAAACACGCTCCATGCTCCGTTAAACTCTGCTGTAGTACGACTTGGAAATACGTCAAAATATGCAACATTTTTCAGTTCAAACGTTTCGCTATTGATGTGCAATATCCTTAGTCCAGATTCATAATTACCCTATGTATATATGCGCACAAAATATGTATATATACATATATCATTCAAAAATTAAAAATGGAAATTTTGTATTGAATATTAAAATTAATCTTAGATATATAAAGTTATACAAGATAATAATGTAAACAAATCGATAACTTTACAATGTCGTTGAATTCAATTAATAAATTATGTTATTAAGTACTATTATTAACTTTAATACTTTAATATTTCATGCCTGATATGTATAATCTCCGAGAATGTATTGATTGTGATCGATTGATCTTTCTGAAGATTCAAAAATGTATTTTAAAGTCGGCATTTGGAGATCTTTCATATCCCATACATACGTTTTAGTGAACCTGTCAAATAATTGTACATAGAATTATTAATCCTAAAGCAATATAATGTCAGAAACTAAATGATAATATCAACAAATTTGAGATAAAGACTCATTGGAGATAGATAGTAAAATAGCAACGAAACTTATTATAGTAAAGAATTTAAATTACTGTATTATAAATTAAAAATTGACAACAATTGAGTTTTTCTTCGGCATTGAAAGAAACAGGAATACAGAAAATCAAACCAAAAATAATTAACATATAGTGACACTGCATTATGAGGAACAAATAATACCCAGCGAAGAAAAAACTAATAGAAAATCCTTATTTAAGAAACTACAACTAACTGCTGATCGGCCGGTTTATCTTTTTCATCCAACTCATCGTCGAGTAAAATAATGGCATGATCTTGGGTTAGCCATCCCTTCATAGATGAAATAAAGAAACGTATGAGATAATTATGGTTTAAGTATCAAACAATATCAACATTAGACCCATCATGTGTAATCATTGAAGTCACGATAACACTGCACACCTATTATTATCAGTGTAGAAAACACTTGTTACAAAAAGTTGTGTTTTACCGTGACTATTGTGACGATGTAACACTTTCTAACTGTTAGTCATTTCTCTGACTAATATCAGACACTTAATTAATGTTGTTGCATACAGTGTTGTATACTGTACACTTCTCTAATTTTTTTAAATGCATTTCTCTAATTCTGTTCAATTCTAGACATTCGTCTACTCCGCTTCAAAACTTAATTAATTACAATCAAAAATATTTTTTTAAATTCAGCTTTCGGCAAGCTCAAAAAATGCCTATGACTCCGAAGCATTTAGGATATGTCTGAAGTGACGAATCATTTAACAGGTGTCTTTTCTTATAGGTTCACACTTTGTGCCTACTTATACGAAAGTGTAAAAACTGTAATTAATCATTACAAACATTTTTCGTAAGCATGTAATATCTGTTGTGCAGTGCAATGATAACATTATATTAATACAAGTTAAACACTCTTCGCAAACCTGGTGAGTATAAGCGACATTCATGTAGCCAGTCTTTGCAATCATTCTCATCTGACTTTTGTCTGTTACATCGACCAGTGTCAGTGAATTCTCATTAAAACAGAAGCAAATTTCTCTTCCAGTGTACCTGAATAAAAACGATCAATACTTTTAATGACTGTTAATAAATCATTTAATTATTGGACATGTTATTTATATATCTATAAACAAGTTACACACATACAAGTTGCATATAGCAAGTATGCATTTTCATATATGCAGGATTACGGTCGTGGATAATTAAAAATTTGTATCCGTAATAGACTAATAATATAATTTTTACGATTTCTATCATTAATTTCCTAAATAAACAATAAAGATAGTTAAATTTCTTTAAAAAATATTCAAGTATCATCACACAATTGTTACAATCAACGACTCAATAACTGACCAAAAACTACAACCAGAAACTAGATAAAGGCATAGCCAATTTTTAAAATATTACGATATCTTTACTGCTGGGCTGTTGGCTTCTAGATCAAGCCTCGCTCGGCAAATTTAGCGAATGCTATGACAAATCTTACAAACATTTATTGAATAGAAAATAAAGCATTTTAAGTTATTAAATAATTATATAACTTAAATATTACAAACAGACTAATTTTCAAGTTTTCAACTATCAAGACTATACTTTTTTAACCGACATGATTCAAAAAGCTACAATAAGCAGTATCAACTAAAAAACAATAACTGTAATTTAAACTGCTACGTTAATAATAAAAGCATGATCAAAAAACTCTCAAGTGAGTGAAAATTAAAACCAGGAAAATTTAAATACCTAGTATCAGGTCCGTGATAAATAACACACTGAGCATCGTGAACATAGCCATCTCCACCAAAGCAACCAACAGTCGTTGGATTCAAAGGATTGCTAACATCAATGACTAGCAAACCACCTGTGTGAAAACAATTTAGAATATGTTTCTTGTATAATTTGCCTACTAGAATTAATTTCAAAAGCTTCAGTTTTCTTATTTCATCGAAATTATGAAATAAAACAGCATCCAAAACATTGCATGTTTTATTAAAAAATTATTATGACTTAAAAAGTTTTCTTAAGTAGATTAGATACGCTTAGAAAAATCTTCTCATCTGCTACCAATTTAAAAGTAAATTTAATTAAAATTTATCTCAGAATACTTGGAGTATGTCTATCTTAATCTCAACGCAAAAAATATCAGAGGGTTCAGATATCAATCAAAGATATTTCGAGTTATTGTTAGTTATTGATTTTTTTTAAGCAAACAATTATTTAATAAAATCATCTTCCTCTTCCGGATTGAAAAAAGTCCAAAACGCTTCATGGCAGTATAGTTTATATTACCAAAATATGCAAGTCATTAGAAAATAAAAAAGAGTATTCAGCTTTTTTCTAAATTGATAGGTAGAATAATTTCATAAGAAGCATTACAAGAAATAATTTTTATTACTAGATTCATTAAAATTGGCAAACTATGAAAGTTAAAATGACTGTAGTAGGCCTGTATAGATTTATTAAATATACTGTTACCTCCGCAAGTTGCCTCATAACCAGTTTGTCTGCCGCCGACAACATAAATGAAGTTCGTCGCAGCATTGGCAACAATGTTGTGTGAACTGCCAAAGTCGGTGTTAAGAGCGTCAGGCGTAAAATATTCTATGGATGTTTTACCTCGAAGGCGAGTTAAGTCGAAAACCTAAAAGCAAAATACTATTTGTTCAAGTAATTTCATTATTTAATTATTAGACTAAATTAAATAATTTGATCGAAAGAGATAAGTTTTAATTTATAATTAAATACTTAATAGTATATTTTCATTACATATTACATCTAATTCTTTATGAATGATGAAAGAATAACAAAAGCAAAGTTAATAGACATTCTTTTTAGTGTTCTGATGATGTTTACATTAATTAATGTAATAATTAAAAAGAATTTTAAGGATTGTGTAAAAGGAGAATAAGTATTGATAGGCCTAAGGTTTTTGACTTCCTTGTCAAAAATTATATCATCTGATGATCTACAATAATATTTTAGGCGAGGTGCGCATTAATAATATTTTGTTTAAAGAGTGGCCATTTTTGCTCATCTTGCCAGACAACAAAAGAAGCAGCTCGATGAGTCACTAATGACAGCATGATGAAGCCATTTTTAAACTTGAGCGCGATAGATACGTGTTCACAATTTGGAGCTAAAATATAATTCGATCACAATTAACAATTTATTACTAATAGAATTATTTAAAATTTAAAATATGGATAGGATTTTTCAATTCAACTTCGTCACAATTTTTAATAGGCCTCATGAAAGCAAATTCTTTAACATTAAATTTTAACATTGCATTCATCTGAAAACTGAAAATTTAGTTCTATAAAAAGTTATAACTTAAATATACAATATATAAACCGCTACTAAAGCAACAAAAAATTATATTAAATCTAAAATTGACAAAGTCTGCAGCTGTTAAATATAGAGCAATAAACGATAAAAAGGTCAGATATTGAATGTAATCAAATTACTTTATCAAACAAACTGAATTACTCAGCAAATATGAAGGAATATGTGATGAAAATTTTGGTTATAAAAGAAGCGTTTAACATAATATTATTAGCTTCACTTTTGACTATAGATAAAGTAATAAAACTATAGATCACAGTCAAGTTCTTTAATATCAATATCGCGCATAAACATTTAATTCCGATACCTGCAGTCCATGATTCCTGGCTTCAGATCCTATGTACGCATAATTGCCAATAACTTTCATATCACGCCATGTTGAGGCATTGCCACTAAAAGTATTTGGAGTAAAGTAAATAGATTTGTCAGATTACATTTTTAAAAAACAGAACTATAGTCGTCATCACGGTTCGAAAATGTCTTTCAATTTAACTTATGTCTAGTTTTAGAATAATATTAATATAATCAAAATTTCTAATTTATCCTAAAACGACTATAATTAAATTGAAGGTGATTAAAAATTGATGCATTTGTTATCTATTAAAATAATTAAAATAAAAATAATTTGAGATTTTTTATTAAAAAAAATCAAATTGCCTCCAAAAATACAAAGATCTTAATATCTGTCAATTACCTCTTTTTGGATTCTTTTATTCATTTCAGAAATTTACCTCCTTTCGCTTACACTATTTATAAGCTGAGACTTAAACAAGTAACTAAGAAAGTTTTCGTGGGGGAGGGGGGAACAAGCGCTTCCCCTGCCACCTCTAATTGGCCACTTTTCAGCCTTAATCGAAAGATTAAGCCTGAAAAAGATTAAGGCCCACTGGGTTTCTGTTTTGTAAATTACAAGAAGAAATCTTACTTTGAGTATATGAATCCAACTGGTACAGGATTGACTGGATCAGTGATTCTAACAAACGCCGTGCCGCCTGTCATTCCCATCATAGCGTACTCATCATTGTTTAATAGATCTATCCATCCCCAAACATCATTACCTCGAGTGCTGAAGATCAAAATAAAATAATTAATGCTAGTCAGTAGCATAGCATCAAGCCCACAAGATGTTATATTAATAATATCACTTATTGACATGTGACTAGAATGCGACTGTTAAACTTAATTCCGCAGCATTCCTCCCTGTTATTGTTATTTATAATGTTATTAGAATAATTATATCTAGAGAGTGTCAGCAATATTCTGAAAACTGCCACTATGTCATTTATATGCAGGGATATCATTTCAACTTTCTTCATGGGGTAAACGGTGAGTTTCTGTATTTCGTGCTTCAGTTTTACAGATACGCAATAATTCTGTTAATTAGGAGCTATGAATAAAGGACATCTGAAAAGCTAGGAAAGGAAAAGGTTTGTTCAAATGCTGATAACTGCGATAATCGTAGAGATGGGCAGAAAATGACTTTGCGGACGCTCGCAAGAAGGTATTTTTTAAATAGGATATTCTGTGTTATACATCTGCTTGAGTCCAATATTATATTCAATGGATTCTAATGCGACTAGTACACGCCTTCCTTGGCGCAGGTGACTGCTTGTAAAAGTCTACTATAGTCTACATTATTCGTGCACATGCGACAGTTTTCTAGACAAAATACTATTCAATATCTAATCATTTCCAATTTATATTAAAATATTATTGAAAAATATTAATTCTTAGATAACGAGAAGTAAGCCACATGGCCGGGTGTGGGTGGAATTAGAAAGACGGGTATTATCTGCTGACTTCCTTTATCACCAACCCCTTAACAAAATTTGGTTCTCTGTAAATTGCTAAACTAACTGTGTGGCGATTTTATAACCTAAATTATATGATTCTGACGCAGCATCATTCAATCATCTTTCAAAAGTGAATTTTTTTATTAAAATGAATGATTACTTACAGTACATCACCAGGAATGAGATCAATGTAACCCAGTTCCTCAAAAGATAAAAATGATAACCGATCGATATTTAAACATGGATTTTCACCGGCAAAACCTGTTAACAAAAATAATAATAATCATGGTCGTATCATTTATATATAAATTTTATTTATTTAATTACGGGTACAGTCTGCAGTTGCAAGGAGAACATTATTACAATGTTACATTGTTAATGTTTCGATTAGTGGTGTAGCAAAGATTTCACCAAGGAGGGGAAATTTTCAAACAGTTAACGAAAAGCACACAAATTTAAGTTTTTAATTGAAATAAGTCCTCTCAATAGTCGTCAAAATATTGGTAATCTAGATAAGATAGAGCCCAAGATTTATTAAGTTAAATCTAATAAGTTGGGCTCATTCATAACGATGATCAGTTGGCAAGTAGGCTATCCCAATCGGTGCGGTTGGAGAAATGCCGCATCGTTGTCACACATAACAGAATGCCAGAACTCTCAGCATGTACAAAGAAACCGTCACAGCAAATCCATATAAAGCTTAACAAAATGTCTGAGTTGTGCACAGACAGTTTGTATGTTTTTTGACGTTACTTCTTGTTATTTTTCAGTGAATTTATTTTAATGATAAGAATGATGAACATCTATATATTAATAATGAATATAGTTTCCCTCTATAGTATTGTGATTTATCTTACAATAGCAAAACATTCTAAAATTCGATGATTAAAAATTAATCTAATTTGTAATTAATCTGCAAAATGATGAAATCACGCTGAGTATGTTATAATACGTCAAAATGTCAACAAACCAGTATCATCGCAAGTAAAATCTCCAGACGCTGGACGTTTGAAAATGTCTGAACATGTTCCTGCTAATATACATTCTTGGTTTGCCTTGGCGTTCCTTAATTTTTCTCGCATGATGACACCCATCTGATCGCGTCCACTGTCCCACTCTGCAGTCTCCTCCATGGGATATGAAAAAACTGGAAGTGAAACACTTGGACAATGTTTGCTCGATATGCAGGAGCTCCAACTGCTCCATGAACCAACATCGCATTGATCTGTAAACATTTTAAACATATCCATGTAAGTACGGTACGTCAAATTCTTATTGTCAAAAACTATTTAAATGTTTTTATTAATCATAGCTTTTACAATTATGATGAATGCAAAATTTATATCATAACAAAAGTAATCCGTGTCTTTATATAAAGTTATTAAATATTCCGATATTCTTTCGTCTGTAAATATTTGAATCGTAGTATATTTAATAATATCTACAACGTGTAACGTAAATTTCTTCTATGTTATCACTGAACATTGTTTGCTACTAAATAATTAATTATTTTTAAATATTAAACTTCATTAATAGCTATAACATATTTATTTCAATATATTCACGTGACACGACGACACGTATAATTTAAAAGTTAATGGAGTATTATGGATTTTTTAACGAAATATAGACCCATCTTAATGCAGATATCTGTGACAATCAACAAACAAACATTATGAAAAAGCTGTCTTTTTTAAGAGATAACCTACCCAATGATGCAGCACTGGCGCTTGCCACCACGGCTAGCAATACCAACTCGATCTGCATTTAAATCATATCATAACAATTTATATATAATATATTATATGTAATATATATATATTTATATATAGTTTATTAATGTAAATTTGGTTTTACTTTGTGTAGGCCTACTTTAAATTGAGTGTATTGTATTAAAGGATACTATGTTTCTAAGTTAATTTTATACATAATGAAGTCTACATAGGCCAACGCAGATGTTTTTGTTACTTTTATAATGTAAATTATACATTAAAATTTGTGTTTGTAATGATTGTATGAATTACTGTTAGTTCTACAAAGGAAGCCGAAATGGCGCTAGGGGAGCGAGCATAGCCTCCCCCCTCCAGCAGACTAGTTTTCGTAATGAATAAAAATAAAAGTTAAATTAATTAAGAAAGCGTTAATACAAATTTAACGAAAAGATAAATTAGCACAAAACGTCATATTGTGGATTTTTTTCGTCCCCCTCTCCCAATAGTTTTAAAACGATCTGTTGCCTCTAGATTCTATAATTATTTGTTTATTTGTTTTTTTAAAGTCTATCCTATACAACTCTAACTACACTGTATATTTTTACACTCAAAGTATTATTTACAATTAAATAAAATTGAATTCATCAGGAAATTTAAAATTTTGTACCGATATTATGATACTGACCATTTTGAACTTTCTTAAGATATCAAGAATATTTTTAACTATTCGAACAACGTGATTAAACTATTTATACTAAAATATATCGCCATCGAGATTACTTTTTACAAAGGTCACTTGTAGATTAATGAACCCAATGTAATACCGGCACACCGTATGTTTGTTCTCATGACACAGATATTGAGCCCCTTATCATATCTTCTGTGCCGGGAATCCTAAGCAATAATGTGACAATCTTGCAGTGGCGGATCAAGATTATCCACTAGGGAGGAGGGGGGGGGGGAGGTGAAAGCGATTTGTATTTTCAAATTTTTAGTTGCAACCTTCTGTTTTAAAAATATTACCATGTTTTCGATATCCACATGCATGAATTTTTTGTCCGCAATCATGTAATCAACACCGCAAGGGGAGCTTTTTCACACTATGCAGACACTTTTTACAGTTTATTTTGAGTTGAGAGCATTTTATCAAATGTTATATGAACAATAACAATATACAGGGTGTTAATAATCTAAGAAAATAATCAGTAATAATCTACGAAAAAAGGTTTTACAATAGATAAGAGAAACATTGTTATTTTTAACAATGTTTCGTCAGTTAGCTTTGAAAATTGCACTGTAATGTCTCAATGAGTTTAAAACTTATGAAGTATCCACGAAAAAACTGAAAATTTCAATTTACCAGGCCAATATTTTAAGATCTTGAAATTTTAGTAATTGTAAATTTCATTAGGGAAGTAAATAGTCCTCATATAATTCTTCGATATTAACACTTGCAGCTACGCGAAACATGATGCATTCCTCTCGTTATCAACGTAACGACATAAACAAATATTATGTCGTTACGTGATAACGAAACGACACGATAGAATGAAAACTGATGCGCACGAGATTTGCTATGATTTGCAGCAAAAAATTCCTGAACGCATCAGTATCAGCATTCAGAAAGTGGCTCTATGCGCACATCAGAACATACAAAGCCTATTTTATTATGTACTTTATCTACGGATACGATCCTCATAAACTGAACCTTTTAACTTTTTTTATTTTTTTATTTTTCATTATTTTTTTTAATATTTTACAAAAATGCATCAAGTTGTGAAACTTCACTACTGTAAAGATTCGTTTAATTTAAATTTAATTTTTTTCCTCGAGACTTAAAAATTATAATTGAATACAGTAGAATTTTAATGAAAAACTTGGCAGTTAGGCCTACATGCCAACTCTCATCCTCTACAAAGTAATAAGAATTGTATGTTGGGGGGGATAAAAGACTCTTTCCAAGGCACTGAAGCAGAGTTTAAATATGTCTAATTAACATAAAACAGTTATTTTTTATTTACGAAAAGTTTACATATCATGAGGATATTTTAGGAGAGAAATTACACAAAATTATAAACAAATCTTTTCAGAAATGTTTAGCTTAATTTGACATAATTTTTACTTATAAAAGACTACAAAAAATTATCATTTTTTGATGATTCTGGATTGCTAACTTCGGTATGTAGCATTGATTCGGTATCTAATTTTTAGTTTGAGATTTTAAATTGTGATGTGTAATTACAGTGCTCATTGCAAAATAGCATAATCTGTTGGCTGAAATGTTTGTTTGTTATAAGTTTTAAACAGATATTTTTTTATTTTCATTGATGAAGACTATAAAATCGTATCTACAGTGAATATTTTATATATTACCAAATAAATTCACATTTATTTATAGCTATATAATATAGATGCTACTATATTAGTCTAAATGTTTTAAAATCCGTTTAATTTTGAATTGGTTACTTTAGTAAATATTCGTTGATATATACCTCTCGTATTACTGCTACTTCTCAACTGATTATTGTTATTGAGAACTAAACTAAATAATTATATATCAAACACACTTCTAAATTTTCATTTTTATTATTATTTTTAGTTATTGCTTAATAAACACTTTGCGTATAGCATTTTATTTTATAGCAGCAGTTATTTCGAGTAGAGTGAAACAAATATTAATCAATACTAATACGCATTTTTATTTTAAGCATTAACCAGTTAGTTACATTACAGTTACTATTACAAAAATCGATCAGTTCCAAAGTAAAACTTTATCTGTTAAATACCTTGATTTTGATTGATGCAATAAATATATAGAATCTGTATAACGAATTTTTTTATATCAAATTTTGAGTTACCTATCAATATTGTCAATATATTTTATTTATAAATATTTCAAAATGTTTTATAGTCATTTAGCATAGCACTGGTGCGTCACACATTATACTTTCAACGCGCGCTGGACAAGTATCAGATGTAGCAGAACGCGATCTAGTCTGTTGAGCGTATGTTGTACCACTCTCAACTAGAGCATTAATGCCGTCCCAATTTGGTCGCACAATGAACAATCCATAGTCAATTGAACTTACGGCAATGTTACCTGAAACATAAATCAACCTGATTTATAAACATAAATCAAAATCTATTTAACATGTTAATTTCTATTTAACATGTTCATAAACTTTACAGATTACAAACAAAGTAAGATCTTATGGTCATTTTGAAGTTTGTATAAATTAGTCTAACTATTGTTCAAACTATTCAGTTTATTTAATTATTAAATTTTATAACAGCAAAAATTTCCTCAATAGATGGACGGTATAGGAGCGACATAATGCACTGATGACATTATTCTTTTATCCTTCAATACTTGTATTAAATAATATCGAAAATCCTGTCTATCATTATGTCCGTTTGTATGTTCCTTTGTCTGTCTGTCAGTCATGAAATTGATAAAACGTGTAAGAGCATGTAATCAGAAAATCACAAATATTTTCACAATCAATAAGTAAAACTCGATCACTGTTGCAATCTTATTTCCTTTAAAGACAATTCAAATAATTCAACTTTGAATTTAAAATTGCAGGTTTTATAATACTTTGCATGGGCAATGATTTATACACAAACAAGTAAATCAATTCCTCGATCAGTTTTTAAAGGTACATAATTATGGTACATAAACGGTCAATAAAAAGCTAGTGTGTGCTGAAGTGTCTTCAAGCAACAAATAATTAATGAAAGTTTTCATTCAATAATAAATTTATAATTATAAGTCGTATATTTTTTTGCTTGTAAATTGTTTTCATAACATGAATGATTAAAATTTTGAAATTTAAAATATTTGAAAGTGTCTAATATAGTAAATACTTGGGAATTACCAAGCAGCTTAACTGCCAGAAATAGCTGAAAAGAGTAACGGACTTCAATATGTCTTATATTAAAATATGGCAAACCTGAGGGATAGTATGGAAACACACTCCAAGCTCCATTAAACTGTGCAGTAGTACGACTTGGAAAGACATCAAAAAATGCAACAGTTCTCAGTTCATACGTTCCACTATTGATGTGCAATATTCTTAGTCCAGATTCATAATTAGCCTATAAATATAAAGTTTATTGAACTCTTATTACGGTTTTTAGTTTGTTTTTGTTAGTTTATTTATGTTAAAATTATAATGAGTGACTGTTGTGCTTCTGTTAATTTATTACAACCATCTTATTATATTATGAGAATATCTTATTTATAAAATTAACTTTACTAATTGTGATAATTATAATTTAAGTTAATTTAATGACTGAGTAAATAAAGTAGCAACTGTTTATACAGTTTATAAAAACATTTATAAACTTTATAAACTTTATAAACATTTATATGTTTATAGAGTTTATAAGTTTATAAAGAACATTTTTTGTGTGTGTAGAGAGTACTTTTTATAAAATTAAAAGTAAGCTTTAATCAAAAAAATTGCATGTAAAAGATATTTTGGAAGATAAAGTTTAAAAATGTATATCTTTTAATCTGTTACATACAATTTTATAGTATGATGGAATCATGTCATTGATTCAATTCTTTCAATATCAGGAATATCTATAATGCAATTTGTCAGACATTATAGATTTATGATATAAACAGTTTGGCTTGCTTTTAGTTGAGCCAACCTCTGTCAAGTTAATAAAACTCATTTTAATAAAGGTATTTCATGCCTGGTAAGTGTAATCTCCAATGACGTATTGATTGTGATCGATTGATCTTTGTGATGATTGAAAAATAGATTTTAAAGTCGGTGTCAAGAGATCTTTCACATCCCAAACATATGTTTTAGTAAATCTGTAAAATTATAATTATATCTAAAAATTACTTAGAGTAACAACGTGATCTAAAATTCTAAATAATAAATTTATCAAGTATGAAGAAAATAAATAGTAATGAAAATTATAGTAAAGTATAAAGCTATTTTATTAAATAATTTTTTTACAGATATAAGTAAATAAAAACAGTTAAAATATTTCAATATTCAAAGAAATCAAGCAAAATAAATAACAAAGAATCGAAATACGTAGCCTATATAATGAAAACAATTCTGATGAAAGAAAAACTAACAGCAAATAAACATTTAAGAAACTACAACTAACTGCTGATCGGCAGGTTTATCTTTTTCATCCAGCTCATCGTCCAGTAAAATAATGGCATGATCTTCGGTTAGCCATCCCTTCATAGAAGAAATAAAAACTAGTTATTTAAAGGATAAAAATCAATATAATATTATCATTACTTATGTGTAGGTATTAAAATCACAAAAACATTATGTTGTTATCTTTGTTGATAATAATAAAATGTTCTATCCTTAAAACATTCGTTACAATTATAACAACCGTTGTCTTTCATGCAGTCTGCCATTTCTATAGCTTAATATTGCCTGCTGCATCATACTGTTAAGTACATACACACGGATGCACTCAGATTTCTTAAATGCTATTACATTAATGAACATTTTCTATTTAGCTATAAAATAGAATTAATGAATGCTATAAAATAGAATAAATTTGTGAATTAAATTTAAAACAGAAGATAATAGCAAACTAGAAGAATATCTGCATCAGTTTTCATTTCGTAAAAATTTAAAAGCAATTTAAAAACTAAATTATGCGTTATCAACTTTTTATACACTTTACAATTATACCCTGCTAGAAGTACCCTGCCTTAGAATTATAAATATATTATTAGAAGTTAAGAAAGTTAAACATTATTTGCTAACCTGATGAGTATATGCGACATTTGTATAGCCAGACTTTGCAATCACTCTCATTTGACTCTTGTCTGTTACATCGACCAGTGTCAGTGAATTCTCATTGAAACAGAAACAGATTTCTCTACCAGTGTACCTTAAAAACAATTTTACATTTTATGTCCAATAATAAATCAATTAACTATTGAACCTCGTCTATATTCATTATGAAATAGCACATGCGAAAAAAATTCATGTTTATTCCAGTTATGTGTGAATTGTAAAATGTGTAATTTTTATAGTTTGCAGATATTTTTTCATGTAAATAAAATACAAAATTACCTAAACTTGACAGAAATTATGCAAATGTTATCAGTCAAACTTCAACCACTTATTCACTAATTAAAGCATATTGTTAAAGGTGAAGCCAATTGCAAAACATTGCAATTTCTTTGATCATAGGTTTGCAGAAAATTTGGAAAACGATAGTACAAATTTTAAAACATTTATCTAAACAATAAATAAAGCAAACACTATCCTTGTGACAATTTTTCAATTCAATGAATAATTGAACTTCAATATTGCAATTTGACTAAGTTTTTATTTTTTTTAAAAACCCTTGTTGAGTTTCAAGCTGAAAGGTTTTAAACTAACAGAACCAAATATTTGCTGACACGATTTTCATAGTTACAATAGTAGCAATAAGTGGAAAACAATTATAATGCGAATCTAACTATTCGGCTTGTAAAATAATGAAAAAACAAATATAAGATATACCTTGTATCAGGTCCGTGATAAATAACACATTGAGCATCATGAACGTAACCGTCTCCTCCAAAACATCCAACAGTCGTTGGATTCAAAGGATTGCTGACATCAATAACTAGCAAACCGCCTGAATGAAATAATCAAACAATGCAAACAAATATCTACTGGACAATGCAAAAGTTAGCATTAAATAATATTTTTGAAATTACATAAATGATAGGCCTACTATGGCATCATAAGTATCGTTCATAAATATTTTATCGTTTATAAAATATTTGTAGCCATCTTTAAAAGTAAACTATTTATGAGTAATTAACGAGCTCTTCTGGATTGAAAAAATCCCAAAAATAAAAATTATGATCCAGGTATAATTTAAATGGCTAAAATATACAAATCGTTAAAATATAAACAATTGAGTATTCATTTTATTTAGTATTTGCTATACGTGGCACAATTTCATAAAAAGCCTTATAAGAAACAATATCCATTCCTAGATTAACTGAATTTGACAAAAGTATAAATGTTCACCATTATAATACTTTTAAATACAAAATATATAAAATATAACCTCCACAAGTTGCTGCATAGCCAGTTTGTCTGCCTCCGACAACGTAAATGAAGTTTGTATCTACATTGGCAACAATGTTGTGTGAACTGCCAAAGTCAGTGTTCATAGCGTCAGGCGTAAAATATTCTACTGATGTTTTACCTCGAAGGCGAGTTAAGTCAAAAACCTGAAAACGAAATTTAACTTGTTTATTTAATTTGTCTATTTTATTATTAAATTATGTTAGATAATTCAAACTTTTGTATGTATGTATGTATGTATGTATGTATGTATGATGCACTTATAACGCACCCGTGCGTATACAGAGTTGCCCCTGT
>JAQIXG010001377.1:0-22552 GCA_034700105.1 Oconnorella tubifera
ATTTTTATCCACAATGAAGGCATATTTTCTCAAAGATATATGCTGCGAATTAAAGATTATATAATCAAAGCTATTTTTAGAAACGTGTGCTCGTGTCCATCACAAAAGATTTTTATTGTTACGTTAATATATCTTTAAATTCTGAGATAATAATTTATATTTAAATTAAGTTTATTATAATAGGCTTCAGGCGCGCTAGTTGCAGCTGCTGCTCTACAAGTCCTAGTAGGTTGCCTTGGTCTGGTAGGCTTTATGTTGCGCTATGTTGGGCCACTGACAATCGCTCCAACTGTTACTCTGATAGGATTGTCAATTTCTGATGCTGTTGGAAATACAAGTAGACATCATTGGGGAGTGGCGCTTTCGTAAGATTTTAAAATTAAAGTAATTTAAGCGTTTCTGTGTATGAAGTATAAAAAATGTAATTTATTTTGTCTTAACTAGATTGGAATTCGTTACACTTAATTGTCTTTAATGTGAAGTTATTATAGTATAGTTATGAAAATTGTCTTAAGTTGAAGTATGGTCAATGGCCATCAGTGCTTTTATATCACTTATTATTTTATGTTACTATTGCTATTGGCATTTTTGTTAGAAGAGGTTTCATTACTTTCAACTTCATTGTCATTTTAATGTTTGTCTTTTATTATAAAACTATACTCCTAGATTCTTGGTCATTCAAATTCGAATTTTCGTTTTGTGAATTAAATCTTTTTACCCTATCTATAGATTATATAAAATACAAATTCTTTTTTAATAGCAATTCTTTTAGTTTTATTTGTTTTCAGAACTGCTGCAGTTTGTCTAGCTATATTATCTTACTTAAAAGAAGTGAAAGTTCCGTTTCCTGGTTGGAATAAAGCGCGTGGTTTCCATACTGAAAAGTATCCACTTTTTCGGTTGTTTCCAGTAAGAAATAATAAATATCTTATTCTGTAATGCTCCTTTGATTTATTTTAAATTTGTTGTAAAACATAACAAGATTATTAAGCTCAAAATTTTACAATTATTTTTACAATAGATATAGAATTAAGATAGATTTAAAATTAAGACTGTGGTTGTATTTCTTTATTAAGTTATTACTATGTTGCAGGATTTAAGCAGAGAACAGTGTCATTATTTGAAGACAAAATTAACTCTCTTTGATACTGTGTTACTTTTATTGTTACTTTAAATGTTTACATTTAGCAAGCAATTGCGATAGCATTTGGATGGAGCCTCTGTGCCATTCTAACAGTTGCCAATGTTCTTCCTGAGGATCCTAGTGTGACTGGTTATGAGGCTCGTACTGATAATGATGTAGAATATATTTCTCAAAGCAAATGGTTTTTCTTTCCATATCCAGGTACAATGTTATAACTTTTTACATACATGGGTAACTAAATTGGGTATAATATTTTAATTAAATCTTTAACGATTTTTATTCGTTTCAATGATTTTCTGAGGGGAGGAGGGGGCATAAATGCCAAATAATTTATCTGACGACCTTTTTTGCTTTTGGGGGGGCATTTTTTTTTATAAAATAACTAGATGTATATAATAATCGTACATTTTGGAGTATTGATTTTCAACCAGATTTCAAGTAAATTGATCAAACTAAACGGATCCAATTCAGGACGGCTGGAAGGTGGGGTTGGGGCATATATTCTGTATTTTTATAAATCATTGGTGCTCTTTTGTTTAGGCATGTGGGGTTGGCCTACCATCAGCGCTTCATCATTCCTAGGCATGATTGCCGCTACTATTAGCTCAATACTAGAGTCGGTAGGGGATTATTATGCAACAGCCCGGGCATGCTCTGCACCCCCTCCCCCAAAACATGCCATTAACCGCGGCATTGCCATGGAAGGACTTGGCAGTGTCATTTGTGGCATGTTTGGAGCTGGACATGCCACTACTTCGTATAGTTCAACTATTGGATTTATTTCTTTGACAGGGGTGGGTTTATTGGATGATTTAGAATACGATTTCGCTAATGGCGGTTTTAAGTATTTTACAATTTGACTTAAAAATGACGATTTATTTTCGAATATTTGAATAAATTTCCAATTACTCTTGGGTAAATTGCACTATGTTTAAAATATATTTTTTAAGTTTTCTGTTCATTAAAACTTTGATTAAATAATTGTACAATATCTACATTGGATAAATATTTTTTTGTATTAGCAAATGATCTCATAAGAAATAATTTTGACCCGAAGTGCTTTCATTACATTACTTCATGATTTCAGATGGCCAGCAGAATGACTTGGATAGTTGCTGGTTGCTTTTTAATGATTTACGGCGTCCTTGGAAAAGTTAACGCTATTTTTTCTTCCATCCCTGAGCCAGTTATTGGTGGACTGCTTATCGTTGGAATCGGCATGGTTATATCTGTAGGTCTTTCTGCACTCCAGTTTGTAAACCTTTCTTCTGGAAGGAATCAGATTGTTTTGGGAATATCCCTTTTGATCGCGATGGTTATACCAAATTGGATTAAAGAACAACCGGATGTTATTAAAACAGGCAATATGTACTTCTATGATATTTAGAAAAATTTAAATATAATTTCAATAATATAAATTGGTGTATACAATAAGAAATATAATGTGTATACAATAATACAATTTTTTTGTTCATTGAAGATTTACATATTACATGGTTTAATATTTTCAGCGATGATTGCAGTATTTTTTTTTATTAAGCCTAGTTTTGTGCAACTTCGGTATTTATACATAGCTTGTATATTACAGGAAGTGAAATTGCTGATCAAATTATTGTCATTCTTCTAACTACGCAAATGCTTGTTGGCGGTGTTCTTGCTTTCATACTTGATAATATATTGCCAGGTAAAAGTGTCAGCTTACACGACGTATTTATTACATTTCAGTTAGTGTATTTAAATCTTATCAAGATGTTGAAAAAAGGGCCATGATTAGGATGCTTCATAAAAATTCGATCAACATATTTTTTCATTAATTGACTTTCAATTACACGATATTAATTAATAGTCCTGTTAGACTTGTATATTTTTGATTAGCATTTTCTACATTCACATACATAAAACATTGTGTATGTTTTGCAGGCACGGCGGAAGAACGAGGTCTTATAGCCTTTAATCACCAAATGGAGGACGATGATGATGATCAGAACAAATGCAACAATAAGCAATCATCACGAATGTACGATCTTCCACATATTGGACGATGTTGTACACATGTCGAGGCTGTAGCAAATGATGATATGATAGAGACAGAGAAGTCCTGCGTACAACGCTTTCTAACATACCTGCCTTTCTTGCCGCACTACATCGATAGACCATTACCAAGATATTGCTGCAGAAAACGAATAGCTTATGAAAATGACACTGAAAGTCAGCCTACAGCAGCTTATACATGAAAATCTTACAATAATTTACAATATAATTTTCTCAGTGCTGCACCAGTGCGGGCGATTTGAGCACACGATTTTCTTATGCAATTGTAAATTTATATTTTGGACATTATTGGATGTTATGAACTACAGATTCTTGAGATTTTTGGCGTTTTAATGGCTTTCAAGTACTTCAGAAATTTGATTGATTATTTTGCTCATTAGTTTGTTAAATTTTAATGAATTTTATAATGTATTTGTCTAGATTTTCTCAGCAGAATATATTAATGATCTAAAGGCTAAGCGGTTAGAGGATGCTTTTTCCAGAATCTTGCTGTTTTGATCTGAGTCTTGTCACTTTTAGTCATGCGTGCAAATATTATAAGATGTTTTTTATTTGCATTCAATATTTTTTTATTACTTGTAACATTTGGCTTATGCTTATAACTTTACTTATAGGCTTTAATTAATAATGAGTTTTCATTTGCATGCTTAATAATTTATAGGGCCTATGGATTTGTGTCTATGAATATTGATGTGTTTACACTATATGCAGTATATAACACAGTTTTATTCAATGTATCAGTGTAGGAAATGTTTCACTTTTTCAAATAAGATAAAAACGCAATTCATTAAGGTTGCTCTTTACTAAAGTAGGCTACGAAAAGTTAGTTAGTTAGTTTATTTATTTTCAAACCAAATATAATACAAATCTAAATTATACGGTTAATTATAGAAGTATAAAATCAATGGTTTGAGAGACTACTAGAAAAGCAAAACACAATTGCTATCGAACTACCAATCTAACTAAAAACTAGCAATACACCGAGTATATTCATTCAACTCGATCTGTGTTTTCTGTAAATGCGACTTGGGATATGTACTTTTTTTATTATCATTACAAAATTTGTTACCGTATTTATTGCCACAGTGGGGCATCTATATATAAAGGGGGCTTAATATGAAATGGGGAATCCCCACCCCCCCCCCCCCCTACATAATGTACATTAAGAATTTGGCAGCCATTTATTACCATTTAAATCAAAATGTAAATTATTTAAATTCGATGTTATCAAACAATTATAATTTCTAATGTCAAATAATTTCGTTAGGTATAATATGAAGTAATATTGTAATGCATTGAATAATTCCTCGTTATTAAAAAACTAGCCTGTTTGCATATAAAATTGTGGACTAGTAGGCCTATAATTAATTATTTTGCGTAATCTGTAGACTAATGTTGGTAGAACTGTTTTTGACAAATTTTACAATTTGTTGCTAAACAAGATTAAATGAGTTTCAGCCGTCAAGCTTTATATCGGCACTTTTCGATGTTTAAAGCTTAATCATTATATAAAATATAAAAATTAAACAATAACCAATTAACAATTGTTTATTGTTTTTGTTTGAAACAATTCAAATTCTATTGACTTGCTTTGTGATCTGCTTCAACTATATATCATAAATCTGAAGAGTAGTCGTCCTAGTGGGTTCAAACAATGTACATTAAGAAACTCGCTGTATAATAATATAGCGATTAATAACATAAATAATAATATAAATACCAAGTTACGCAATGAAAGTATCAGTGATGCAATAACTTACTGAAGATTTTGGTGTTAAATTGTAATAATTATGTCGTGTATTGGAAAATATACAATTCCAGTTCATCGAACTTACTCCTATATTTAAACTATAGATATGTTTATTACTAAATTACGGTAATCAGATGTTTATTGGGCTAATCTGATGAAGTGGGTTCCATGATCGCAAGTTAAACAATAACACATTTATAATTGTTTAATTATTCTTGACCTTTCAACCCATTGCACAGAAATCCAATATAAACCTATTGATTTGTGAGCATTTCGAATAATGAACTGCAGGGAAAACTGATTTCAAACTAAAACGTAACATTTCCCTACAGAATATAAATGAAATCGAAATTTCATGTATAATTCCACATTACTGAGATCTAATTATAAGCCTATCAATATTATTTAAATGTATAATCTACATTAAACTTTATTAAGTCTAAAATTAATTGATCGAAGTAAAAAGACTTTCATCGCTTGCAGCAAAGAAACGTCTCAAACTTCAGACAGAATGACATCTTCACAGCCTATAAATAATAATTCGAAGCCTGAAGAATTCGAAGTTACGTTATTAAATGGAAATGCAGAAACAGATAACTTGGAAAATAAATGCACTGAAAAAGGACGTCTTTTATTTGCAGTAGATTCTAATCCTCCGTGGCCTTTACTGATTCTGTATGCCTTTCAGGTAAGAAGTAAATTATTTTTCATACGTTTTTCAATTGTTTACCCCCTCATCTCCCCTTCTAAAAATATTTTTTTGTTCTATTCAATTAATCCAATTAACTAAATACTGCAATGTTCTCAAAGTTTTGTCATAAGTGTACTACGTTTTAAAACCGCAAACCGCATGTTGTACTATTCCTGAAATATAAACTGTATTATTCTTGAGCCACGTTTTGTGCAGCTATCTGTCAGTACATTAGGTGGACCAGTGACAGCAGCATTTGTCATCAGCAAGCTGATTGGTGCAGACGGTGATGCAGAGTTTCGTTCACAGCTGATCGGGACGAGTTTATTTATGGCTGGCATGTGCACCATTCTACAAGTTACAATTGGAATCCGGAAAGTAGCCATTACATTATTTTTATCGCTTCGAATAACAATTTTCTGTGCAATATGATTAAGAAATGTTGATTATTCTACATTCATTATTTATAGACATATTATAGAGAATATCAGTTAATAAGTTTCTTCTTAAAAATAATGTATAAATGTGCTTACAATCAAATTACTGTTATGTCGCCTTGTGCTTAATTTTGAAGTTAGTTATCATTATCATGTCATTATTACAGATTCTAGTTTACAGACACATTAATTTCAACCATGGTTTACTCCTTTAATAATATTCAGTTTAATTATAATTTTGGCAGTATGTTATGTTATAATTATATAAAGACTTGTTATAGAAGTGGTTGGAGCATTGGATTCGCACCCGACAGGTCCAGGTTCAAATCCCGGATAGCTCACTATTTTAATTACTTGCTTCTACCATTACTAGGTAGTAAAACGCTAACATTAACAGCTACGTCTGAGACATCGTTCGTATGATCTGATAATAGAAGATTTAATATTAAGCCTACTTGACAAATTTCATTGCTTTGAAAGCGATAATATTCAAAAGAACTTGATGTAGGCCTATATATGTGATTTAAAAAAACTTGCTTTTGACGATTTTTTTATATTTTTATGATTGGTCGACGTCTTATAAGAGAATAATGAAACATTCACACAAGTAATTAGTAAAAATAATGTAGTGGTACGATTAATTAGATATAGCTGAGTATATATACCAAATTTAAAAATAATGAATATTTTTTGTCATTTCATAATTAAAAATTGTATTCCTGCGTCGGCTAAACACAGTAGATATTTCGATGGTACATGAACTGAAGAACTTTGAGCGTATAAGTTTTCTTCATCTATGGAATTTTATTCAAGCGGTGATCTTTACACTTTATTATCAGTGATGATTCACTAATCACTATTATTATTGAAGTTGTCTAGATTAATTTAAGGCATTTTATCGCAGACATAATATGTTATGATTACATTAAATTAGTATTTTCGTGCAGTTTACGATTACTCAAAATTTATGATTCAGACTTGATTTTCGCTATTAGACTATGGATCAATTTACTGTAAGAATGAATGACAGAAGAGACCTATTTTCTGATATGTTTATCTAACAATTTAAAATCTAGATAGTCTGTAATAAGAAGTACACTGGCTTGGCTGCATTTAGCACCCTAGAGTTTAAAAATGTGTCATACATTATATATTTTGTCTATTTAATTGACTCCAATCACCGTGATAAAAATTACATTTGGGAATTTATAATAGAATAATTGAGCAAGGAATACCAGGTTACAAGAATTCTTGTGACGTGCCTCATAACATTATCTAAGCTTAACCTAGACAGAATTAAATTCAAAGTAACTTTAATGAGGAATAATTTATATTTTCTTACTTATTTTTGTTGGCTTTCGCGATAAATATCAATAACAAATAAAATATGTTAAAGCTAAATTTAATTTACAGCAAATATCTTTTTCACTTTGACTTCGACAAATAACTTCACAATTTTGAATTTTTGACAAACGACTGCGCAATTAATGACAGATTTGCTTTGATTATAGATTGCCTATCGTTCAAGGCAGTAGCTTCACCTTTCTGTCAATCATAGCGAGTATAATGCTACTGCCTCAATGGAAGTGTACAAATGTGCAATCCTTTTCTGAAAATGGTAGCTAATCCAATCTATTCATTTAATTAACAGTTAAAGTACGATATGCATTTATTTATATATGCATACGATATATAGACAGCCATATTCTTAATTTTCAGTTCCTAATTTTCGCACGAGGTATGGAGTGAGCATGTCAGCTTATCTATCCAAAACAAGTTCTAGAGCCTTTATTTGACATTTGTAAGAGTTGTAACATTTGTAACAAAACAAAGCTGCAATATTATTTTTTGCAATTTATTTTAAAATGTAGCATTTATCCCAGTTATTTGATGGAAAATGGGCTATTGATAAACTGTCTCTAGGAATACTTATGATATAACAATTCTTATTTAAAACTAATTATTCTAGGATAATATGCTAGCTATGCTTTTACTATAATTATTATTTTTATTACATGTGATATAGCGTATACACTGTACAGTTACTCAAACCGTATCTAAGTTTTTTTGGTTTGAACAGAAACAGAGACAACATCAATGGCAAGCAACGTCACGCTTGAAGACTGTCCAAATAGTGAATTTCTTCCTAAACGTAAAATTCTTGAGGTGTAATTACAATTAAAACAAATGTTATCTGATTAATTGAGAGCACGTTGAATATTTGGAGTAATATTATAATTGTGAATAATCACCGATTAGGCCTAAATATGAAAATGAGGATGATCATGAATCGTGAAGGTTGATATTGATTTTTTTTTGATGAAATCGATTTTTTATATTTTTTTTCATTTTTTTCTGTTCAATGCTCTTTTGCTTCAATTTGTTTTTTGATAGGCCTAAATGTTTAATTTCTGTTATCATACTTTAATACAAATTTTTCTCTGTGCTGGTCAAGTTGTCAAGGTAGGCCTACTTAAAGGTAATTTCAAGTTATAGAATTTTTAATGTAAAGATTAATTTCTGAGACTTGAATGCATCAATAAAACCGTAATTTGTAAACAATTTCAACTGAAACATTTCAGCAGTTATATGATATAAACGACATTTAGGCTTATTTATATTACATTAAATATTACTTAACACTAGAAGCACCGTGATTTCAAACTACCTAATAGTACCGAGAGCAGTCAAATTGACCCAATAGATTGCTTTAGCAATTACAATGCAAACAGTGCCGAATTTGATGTGATGTGATGCCCTGGGTCTTGGAACTTGTAGCCCAGACCCCCCCGGTCGTAGCCGGGGGGTTCCCCCCGGATCCGACCGGAAGGGAACCCCCCCCTCCCCGATCAAAAAATTATAATATTAAAAAATTAGGGTTTTGAATTTGACAGCATTACACTAGGCCTTGAAAAGTCGTAACGACTCACAAATCGTCCGTCGGCATGACGTCACAAATCGTCAGCATGACGTCGCAAATAGTCAGCATGATGATACAGTGACACAGAAAAAATTTCCCTTTGCCCGTTCTGTTGCCCCCCTTTCCTGTGCTGCCCTGGGTCATGGCCCAGTCGGCCCATAGCTAAATCTGCCTCTGATTGCAAACAAACATGTTTTCATTCCTTTCTTCATAATGTCCTGCCATATTTCATTATTTCTTATTTTTTCAATATCCAGTTACATATCTATTTTTTTTTGGTTTGGAAAGCTGCAAAATGTAATAGTCAAACCCTAAAGAAGTTCAAACCACTATCGAAGTTCTTCGGTTAGTCACTACACATGTATAGGTACTACGTACTATTACTGTTCAGTTCATCTCATAGGTAATGTCACCCGTCCCGTCCTCATCACCCTCCCCAACCCCCTCCTCTCCCTATCCTCCTACTCATTCATGATCCTCATCATTGGCATCACAATTGACGCACACATTCCGAAGCTCAACGAGTGAAGTGCAGCTTCCAAAAAAACATTTTCTTACAGTGAAAGCAACTGTTTTGTTATTCTTGCACTTGCCAATCTAACACTGGCGACGTTTGTTGGGATTGGTCTGGTTGGCGCTGACATCTCTTGGGTGAACATGGGCAGTCGATTCCCGAGCCGCGAGCTTGATACCCATCGGTATCAAGCTCGGATACCGATATGTCGGTCACGAGTTTCAGGACAACACTGTCAGCTAGTCGTTGACCAGCTGGTTGATTCTCGTCTTTTCCCATGTATGGGAAGCCATTGATCAAATATTTTTAATTAACGTCAACAGCTAACCATAATTAATCCCGTTTTTGCAATGCATTGGATCCATTTGCAGCAAACTTTTGTTGGAAATAACTATTCGTCCGCAGCAATATTGTTTCCTGGTTTGTAACAGAGCACGCAGTTGTCGATGAACTGTTCCAAGGGTTCGATGTCAGGGCGAATTGTTCATCACCCAGGCGGAGACTAGTGTTGGATTTGTTGTCAAAGCGTAGAAAGCGCATTATCTCATAGAATCTGTTTCTTGCGCAAAGATCGGAGGTTCCCAGATTTTGTTCCACAGATCTTTGATGCACAAGCTGTTTGAAGCATATGCACCAATTAATGCATCCAGTTTATCACACGACCCATCCCCTAGAGGGTGTCGAGCCTCTGCTTCAGTAGAACGCACTACATGACGAAGCATTGTTTCATCGACCAGACGTTTGAATATTCTGACAAATAAGCATGATGTCATCACTTTTATGTGCAAATATCATCTTCTGTTGTCTATTTTCTTCCTTATAGATCCAACTAGCACAAGCACCAATGACATGTGTAAACCTAACAAGATATAAGAGACCTACGTGATGATTCCGTTACAATGTTGTCATATTTCCTATTGCAGTCAAATTGACTGCCTCCGGTGCTATTAGGGCGTGAGTGCTCTATATAAAAAATTATAAGCATCCTCAGCCCCAAAAATCGTGGATAGTCGTAGACGCAGTAGCTCATAGATGTCCTAAAATATCAGACACCCCACCCCCATAGGAAAGAAATGACGAGCATTTTTAATGTCAAAAACAGTCAAATTGACTGCTTCTAGTGTTAAAGATCATGATTAAAATAAGAAAAGTATAACGCAGAGAGTCAAAATGCTAAATTTATGAAAATGTATTGTACTACTTCAGGCTTCGGGCGCTTTAATAGCTGCATCTGCTCTACAGGTCCTAGTAGGTTGTCTTGGTTTGGTAGGGTTCATTCTGCGCTATGTTGGGCCACTGACCATCGCTCCAACTATTACTCTGATAGCTTTGTCAATCTGTGATTCAGTCTGGATTACAAGTAGACACCATTGGGGAGTTGCAATTTCGTAAGAAATTAATAAATTCATTTTGTATATTTGCTAATATACTTATATATTTACTGATATACAGTATAAGTTTGTTGCAATTGTTATTAATTGTATTTTTTAAATGAACCAATATATAATAAATATATATTCTCTCATTTCCAATTCATGATATGACTCTCTCAATACAGAATTGTCTTTCAAAATATAGATATTCAAGTATTTTATTTACCACTTATTTATAATTTTTTATTGAATTTTAAATTCATTTTAGAACATCGGCAGTTTTATTGATTGTCTTAACGTTCTTGAAGAATGTTCTAGTACCTTTTCCAAACTGGAATAAAGAGCGTGGTTTCTATACTGAAAAATTTCCACTTTTTAGATTGTTTCCGGTAAGAATCAAACAATCCATTCTTATCAAATTAAAGAAAAATGTAAAAATAAATATTTCTTTGTAAAGAGATCCAACTTCTAAGATTTTTCTTCATTCTTATTCAGTATTTTTCTTGTGTTATATTAAGAAAAATCAAACGTTTGAATTGTTGTGTAATACAATGAAAATAATTCTTTTATTTCTGAGAATAATCTTTTTATTGACAAATTACTTTGAAGTTATTAACGATACTTTTAGCAAGCTATAGCCATCACATATGGATGGAGTCTTTGCGCTATTCTAACAGTTACAAACGTTCTACCGAACGATCCGAATATTAATGGTTATCAAGCCCGTACCGATGTTGATGTAGATTATATTGCAAAGAGTAAATGGTTTTTCTTTCCATATCCAGGTATAGAGTCATGTAGTTTATAATTTAAATATAATGTTTAAAGTTGCTCTAAGATATAAATAAGATATCTATAGCATAATATTCATTGAAATTTAACAGTTTCATAACTATCATGTTTCTTACATGAACAATAATCGCTTACAAATCTTTCACAAATATATTCTTAATGTATTTATTAGCATATAATTAAACATCAATTTTCAGTTATTTCAAGTAATAACATTTGTAGCAAACGAGGGCTCAGTAATTTTATAAATTGAAAGTGTAGGCATGCATTCTTGCGAAAAATTATTATGCCAATAATGTATTTGACTATACAACATGCTGCTGTGTAATAAAACATAGTTGAGAACATTTTTGTTTTATTACGATATAAGAGCTATGTATTTTTTTACAAATATCGTACAAATTACAGATTCTGTAATTTGTACGATATTTGTAAAATAAAAATTCGAATTTAAACTAACAAACGCATAAAGAATATATTTAGTTAGATTTGTAAGCAATTATCGCTTATCGTTTATGTAAGAAGAAAAGTAGTTATGAAACTGTCAAATTTCATAATTTGTATTCTTACATTTTAAACAATATCTGTCATTGTATGATAGGAAATTTACATTAGCTCTGAAATATTTCTGAAATTTCTGAAATTTTCATAATTCACATGTCTGTTAGGATTCCACTTATTGCACCATAATATTGCTAAAATTAATTGTTATTTCAACTTCTCGAAGGGATGTGGGGTTGGCCTACCATAAGCTCTTCTTCATTTCTTGGCATGCTTGCCGCCACCATTTCTTCTATCCTGCAGTCAGTTGGGGACTATTATGCTACAGGGAGGGCTTGTTCAGTGCCCCCTCCTCCCAAACATGCTGTGAACCGCGGTATTGCCATGGAAGGACTAGGCAGTGTCATCTGCGGCATGTTTGGGGCGGGTCATGCCACTACCTCGTATAGTTCTTTGATCGGATTTATTAACCTTACAGGGGTGAGTTTTGTCTAGACATGCTGAGATTAGTTGAAATTATTTCATATCAATATTTGTATGGGACTATATGGGCAGTATTGTAACTATTTCAATTGGAAAAAATCTAACAGTAAAGTAGACTCTCTTGTCAAGAGAGTCTCTCTTTGTTTAACAACAGTGTAATAGGTATAATTTATGTTTTAAAGTAATTAATTGTATTTGAAATGAAAATTTCACTACAATATCACAAATAATAATGAATTTTTAGTGTAATTTAGTTAGAAATCATTCAACACTACAATGATTTGACCTGTTCTAAAAATCTAAAGATTTTACATAAATTGAATGGATAGCTCTAATAATGCGTTTATTAGCACAATAACTTCTACTGTAGATTTTTCTGTCATGTATTAATGTCAAATAATAGTTACTGTACTTTATATACTAAAGGGACGGTTTTAAATAAAATATTTTAGATGGGCTGTCGAAAAACATGGATAATCGCTGGTTTCGTTTTAATTCTTTACGGAATTCTTGGAAAAATTAACGCGATTCTTTCTTCCATCCCTGAACCTGTAATTGGTGGAATTCTGATGGTTTCAATCGGTTTAGTCATGGCCATTGGTCTATCGACACTACAGTTTATAGATCTTGCATCTGGAAGAAATCAATTGGTCCTGGGATTTTCTTTAACCCTAGGCATAATTTTACCTATGTGGCTTAAAGCTATTCCGAATGCTATTAAAACAGGTCAGCTTTATAATTGTAAGCATTATGCTTACAAAATAATTGTATACATTTTTTATAATTAGGCTTTAAAATTTCATCATAAGCTATTAATGATTAAATTTAGCTTTGTATTACTAAGCTAATGATAGAATGTTATACATATGTTTATCTCATTTTTATAATGATTTCATCATATAATACTAATTTATCTTGGTATTATATGATGAAATCAAACAAAATAATAAGCCTAATAGCTACAACTTTACTTAAATAATGTTTTGATACAGAACATTGTATGATACAGAGTCGTATGCAGCCAGTGTTCGATTTTTGGGGCTTATTTTAAATGCACATACTGCTGGCGGAAAATTTGATATTGACTGCTATTATTGTAATTGAATATTATGTTCAGTGATTGTTATATGCATCACTTGACTTAAAACTGTCTCTGTTATATTCATTTGTTTCTTACAGGAAGTGAAATTGCAGATCAAATTCTTGTTATATTGTTTAGCACACACATGCTCATTGGCGGCATTGTTGCTTTCATACTTGATAACATATTACCAGGTAAATAATCTGTTACAACCCAAACACACTATGAGTCTTTGTTTATTTGAAATATTTTTCGTGAAGACATCGGAAGCTGCACGTATAGCAAAATATTGGAATAGTATCAATAAGTTACAGTGGTACTTTATTGCCACTGTAACTTATATACAATATATGTATACAATATTATACACTGTATATTTAATTTTTCAGCAATTTTTCTACATAACGTTTCGACTATGACTATGTCAAAAAGCATGATATGTTTATATGTTATATATTTAAGATTTGCAACTGACGTTTGTTAGGTAAAACTAAAATCAATCTATTTACAATTAAATGTTTCAGGTACAATCGAGGAAAGAGGACTTCTAAAGTTTAATCCACAGGAACATGAAAATAAAGGGCAAAGTGATCTAATTACAAAGCAATCTCCCACACTGTATGATCTTCCACACATAGGAAGATGCTGCCAACGTGACAAGGCTATGCCAAGTGATAATATGATAGAGTCTAAGAAATCCTGCATACAGCGCTTTCTAACATACCTGCCTTTCTTGCCATGCTACGTTGATAGATCATTGCCTAGTTCTTGCTGCACAAAACGAATAAAATCGAAACAAGATACTACTCCTACTGTGGTCTACGCATAAACGATACTTAGACAATTTTATTCATGATTCTGAATCTATGCGTTTGTCGACTGTATAAGTTAAATTGCTTTGTGTCCTTGCATAAGTGTTAAATAATCAGTTAAATAGATTTTTGAGGATTTTGAGATTTCATGGAAAATATTTACATCAGGAAATTTATTTTGTTTTCCAAACGCCTACGTAATTGAGAATGTTTGACAAGATATGTTTTTGAATCTAATATGTAAACAATTAATTATTTTATCTAAGATTATTGTTGAGAACTGAATGTAATTGCTTTTAGAGTAATATAACTGTAACCAATACTTCATGATTCTCTAATACTCTTAATAGGCTATTATATTTTAATTTGCTTTACTTTTATTGTTATTTATAAGTCTATATATATTTCAGAAATTTTAAATAGAAAATTAATATTTATTTTTTCACCCATAATTAAAGAATATGATATATTATAATTACATGCCAATAACTACCAATTATAAATGAAACTTATAAATATAAATAAGATATTATAAATAAGACATGATGTAGGCCTATTTTAGGCTATAGCCTAAATAGTTTCGATAGTTTTCGTAAAATAGGTGATGACCATTTCTTTTTTCACGTCTTTTCCTCTGCACTTGTATCGTTATTTTAACTTTTGTTTTCTCATTATGTCATACCACACATTCTACAAACGTTACTAATTAGGAATAATACAACTTGCCTTTTATTAAAGGGGAACAAACTACTTAAAATGTACCCCAATACATACAAAATAATTACAAAAATCAGGACAAATTTATCCCTACAACCCCCCCTTCCCCAACGACGCCCCTGGCCTGCAAAAAATATCATATCGAGAATTAATTGTTAACATAGTTAATAAGTCTCTGGTGAATTAATGAATGAGACGGACCGGAGTCACTTTTCTTTACGGGACTGTAACCTAATAATACGGCAACTAATCGTTCAAATTTGGCTTTAAATAATAATTAGCAGATGGCCTTTAATTATGCCTATAATAGTACTTTACACTTTGTAGTCTCTTGTTGTATATTATAATTAGAGCTATAGCTATCGCATTGCTCATTGAGATATTGTTTACACATTGCAACAAAAAATCTGTCACATTGTTCGAGAGTACAAACGAATAGATTGAAATTATAAGTCGATTCCAAAATTAAGTCTAGACTCTAGATACTGAATAGCTTCACGAATGATGATTATACAATGAGGCAATATCTGTTGCTGATTTGTCAAAGTCTAAACGATGAACCAGAATTTTCTTATATTAAAAAGAGGAGAATAGTTCAATGCACTTCTATGATAATGGCCTAGAATAGCATTTGCATCTCGAGGCAAATGATTAAATTTGCCAACGTAATTTAAAAAAGATTATATATATATATATATATTTATATATAATTGCAACAAACGTCATACGAGGCAAACCGTTATATATATCTAATGATGCAGCGATGAATTTTACGGTAAAGGCCTTGTTTTCAGTTCTCATCACTCAGTGCATCAAACAGATTCTAGTTAGATTTTCGCGAATCTTTTTGCAATAATGGCATCTGCAGAAGTTTCAACTCATGACTTGAAACCTCACGAAGTTGCACTTACAGTTTTAAACGGAATTTCATCAATAGATAAGCAAGAATCCAAATGCTGTTCAAAGCAACAAATTTTATTTGGAGTTGATTCTAATCCACCATGGACTTTACTTACATTGTATGCATTTCAGGTAAGAAAAATCTTTTCAATAAATTGCTACCCATCAACCGTATGTATACCTTGGGAATTAATTAGAAATAAGAACAAATATATTATTATTCTCGATTGAAAATTAAAGGCGATAATTTGTCAATGTTTTATCATTAACATTAGTGGCTTAGTTATCCTATTTTAATTACAGTTAGAAATTAAAGAGAAATTGGAGACATCGATGCTTCATATTTAAATAATTAAAATAATAAAAATTAAATAATAATTAAATAATTTGAGTAAAGAAATTATCGAATTGATAATTTTAATTTTGATATAGACCTAATTTTATGAATTAATTAAATATAGGCTAAGGCCTACTTAATTGTGAACCTTCATGAAGAATGTAAACAAATTACAAAAAATTAAGACAGTACCGGTCTTAACAGTTTTGAGCTATATACTACAGTGAAAATATGTAGATTAATAATAATATTAAAATTATCTCCATAGTTTTATTGCAGTATAATCACTGGATACTTTTTGCATTAATTACTGTGTAGCTAGTGATCAGTACTCTGAGCGGCCCGGTCACAGCTGCGTTCATTATTAGCAAGATGATTGGAGCAGAAAATGACACTGAGTTTCTCTCTCAATTAATTGGTACTTGTGTATTCATGGCTGGATTATGCACATTTCTACAAGTAGCAATAGGAATTAGGTAGCATAGACAGTGTGCATTTTGCTAAGATTACTGAATGAATGAAAATTATAGAATCAAATGTTATCTTTTTTATTCATAAAAAGTACACATAACATTTTATTTTTTTTCTCGCCGGATTATCAAAGTTACGCAATATTGTGCCCGGTTTACGGTGGTTGAGTGATCGCCAAGGAATACCGGGTGTTGTGGCATAAAGGAGAAGTGATAAGATGATGACCGAGATGATGACCGAAAGTCTGCGAAAGATGACCGAGTGGAATTTGTAGAAAGAATTACATATGCGAGAATCACATATCATCTATAATAGTGACATATGCAAGAAACTTAAATTTTAATAAATCGAATAAACCAAGTTAATCTGCAAAAGTATGTAAATTATAAAAATACTATAGTTTCTGTGTATTTGCAATAGCAATCTCAGTTTCTAATGCTCACATTAGTTGATCCTTATAAACTTAATCTGCATTTAAAAATCCAAAACGTATAATAAACGTAAAAGTAATTATTTCTGCAATTATTTTAACATTTAATACTATTTGTCTGATTCTTTTAAAAGAATTAAGAAGCTATATTAAAATAGCATTGAAGCCTTATTCAATGATTGCTAACAGATTGCCAGTCGTTCAAGGCAGCAGCTTTACATATTTTCCAATCATAGCTAGCATAGTGTCACTGCCGCAATGGAGATGCTTACAAGTAGATCATGATGCTACAAATACTACAGGTCATAAAACGATATAATAATTATCATTTCAATCAAGTACTTAGTAATGATAATAATAATCGTTACAATAGCGTTATTTTATTCTAATAGTTTATAATATATTTGTATACAATGCGTACTGGACGGTCTAATAGGAATTTTATTACAAAAATCGCTGTCTACTTAAAACTCTGATGATCGTTTCCTCAGTTTACTGATAGGGATGGGTAGGGGGACTAATAAACATCGTTAATGAAACCTGGTAGCGGATATTTACTATACTGTGTTAAGCTTAAAACTAAAGTATACTATAAAAGCGTTGATATTGTATTTATGATTTTTTATTCAATTTTGACAGGCACAGTAGTCTTGGGAATAAATAATTTTACAGACTATGACTGTGCTAACAGTGAACTGCTTTCAAGGCAGAAAATTCTAGAGGTAAAAATCTAAGAATATAACAATAACACCATGAGAGTGTGCATGGTAAAATTACAGTGGTATGGGTATATAAATCTGCTCTGTAGTGCAGGCATTTATTTTGATTAAATGAACAATTAGAATTTTTTTTTAAAACGAATACACATAATCGCGAAATTTATAACTAAAGATTTACTAAGGAATTTATAACTTCTACATGCAGACTATTTTTATCGAATTAATAAAATCGTTATTAACTATAAGGATGTTCGATAACAGTAGTTGGTACTTGTTGGTTTCTTAAAATTCTGGTCGTACATGCACAATTTCAGTAATAATAACTTTTCAAAGTGTTGATATAATAATTGAACATATATTGTTCATAGATTTTACAACCAAATATTGAAATAAAACTTCACTGCAATATTTCAGGCTTCAGGTGCTTTAGTTGCAGCATCATGTGTACAAGTCCTAATAGGCTGCTTTGGTTTGGTGGGCTTTATGTTGCGCTATATTGGGCCATTGACAATTGCTCCAACTATTACTCTGATAGGATTGTCAATCTGTGATGCTGTTAGTAACACATCTAAACATCACTGGGGAATTGCACTATCGTAATATTTCATTTTCTTTCTGAAAAATGCTTCTCCTAGAATTTTTTGTTATTTTTCAATGAACATTGCTTAATGATAAGTGTTACTGATATATTGAAAATATAAGAGATACTGAATTAACATATTTTCTTCTCATTGCAAATAATAATATTAAATTAAATTATAAGAAATTCATCAATGTTTTTTAGGAATAATAAATTAGTTTAAATTTTTACAAAATGTAGACATATATAATTGTATGTATGTTTAATAGTTTATAAACTTTATAAACACAATAACAGCCTTCATTCTTGTTCTGCATATTTCTACATTATTGATATTTGCATGGTTTTTCTAAAAACTTGGTAACTTAGGCAAGTAAATTTAATTTATAATAATAACATACTAGAACAATGATTATTCTATAATCTTTACGCAGGACTGCCGCAGTATTGCTGATAGTTCTAGTTTTCTTGAATGAAGTAAAGGTTCCTTTTCCCAGTTGGAATAAAGTGAATGGATGTAGCACTGAAAAATATCCAATTTTTCGATTATTTCCTGTAAGGATGAACTGATATTAAATTAACTTGCACATTATTTTGAATTTCTTTTCTTTTGTGTTTCATTCAAGAGTCATCATTTCCTTCTCAATATATAGGTATCTATGAGAAGCTTTTCAGTGTTAATAAGTAATAAAATTCTATATATATAGTTGGCAGTGATTGTGTGTGTGTGCGTGTGTGCGTGCGTGCTCGTGTGTGTCTGTGGGTCTAATCGGGAGTCGCTTAACAAGTAATAAATCATGGACATAGGTGATCTATAAACTCTAAAAATATACGTCAAAATAACTTTATTTCATTTTTTCTGAATTACAAAAAGGTTATATTTTAGTATCTTTTTCACATGACGTACGTCATGCGATTGTTTCAAATGTATCAAATAGAAAACAATATAATAGACTATAATAGACTAAAAGACTATAACTTTACTGATTCCTTGATTCTTTGATAAACGCTTCATAATACCTGAAGTGAGATGATTGCGCATAGAAATTTTATATTTCTTACCTTCATCTTCCTAATTTAGGAATCATCCGCCCTTGGACGGGTTCAAATTAATTGTTATGTAATGATTTTGATTCTGCCGACTAATTACATTTCAAAAAATTCATTTCTGTTCACAAATTAATACAGACTAATATTATTTTTTCTCACTTTAGCAAGCTATAGCGATAATATTTGGCTGGGGCTTGTGCGCAATTCTAACAGTTTCGAATGTTCTTCCTGAGGATCCTAGTGTCATTGGTTATCAAGCCCGTACTGATATTGATGTAGATTATATTTCACAGAGCAAATGGTTTTTCTTTCCGTATCCAGGTATTTCGTTATGTGCATTATGTACTCACATTTTGTAATAGAGCCATAAAACTAATGGTATAAAAAAATACCTCTATTTGCACAATATAAACTCCTCATAACAGTCCGGATTCGTATTTATCAAGTTTAGTACGTAGCCAAGTTTATTGAACAGAAGAAATTTTAAAATAAGCATTACATATCATTAATATGTAATGCTTATTTTATATTAAAATTCAATGCAACCATTTCGTTAGTCTTTATTGTAAATAAATTTGCCTTTAAATATTATTGATAATTTCAGTCCATAGAATTATCAAAATACATATATCTAAACTTTGGTGATTTCTGCTTTTGTGATATATTCAACTTTTTATTCTAACTTTATACAGGCATGTGGGGTTGGCCTACCATAAGCTTCTCGTCATTTCTAGGCATGCTAGTGGCTACCGTTTGTTCTATCCTTCAGTCAGTGGGGGACTACTATGCTACCGCCAGAGCCTGCTTAGTGCCTCCTCCCCCAAAACATGCCATTAACCGCGGCATTGCCATGGAAGGACTAGGCAGTGTCATTTGCGGCATGTTTGGAGCTGGACATGCCACTACCTCGTATAGTTCTTTAATTGGGTTTATATCTCTCACAGGGGTGGGTTGCTTTCTGTTAACGCCTTGACGTTCATATCTAATATTAAAAATGTCACTCATAATTGAGATAATTTGAATGTCTTACGCTGTTCATTTTTGTATTAGGTAAATTAAACCAAAAACTATTAAAAAATAATATTAAACTAGAAATTATATGATTTTTATACTTTTATAAATTTCTTATACGAAGACTATTGTAAATAATTCTTATCTTAAGATTTATTTTAAATTGATTCTGATTCTATCTTTTTGAAAAACTAGTCTACCTTCAGATGGCTGGTCGGAGGACCTGGTTACTTGCCGGATGTTTCCTGATGGTCTGCGGTGTCCTTGGAAAGATCAGCGCAATCTTTTCTTCTATGCCTGAACCTGTTGTTGGTGGAATTCTAATAGTTGGAATAGGATTGGTTATTGCCATAGCTCTCTCTACGCTTCAGTTTGTTGATCTTTCTTCTGGAAGAAATCACATTGTATTAGGAGTTTCTATATCTCTAGGCGTGTCTATACCATTGTGGTTGAAAGAGCAGCCCAATGCCATTGATACAGGTTTAATATAGTTACATAATGTAAGATCTTCAGTGCAGTTTATTTAATGAAGTTTTCTGCCAATTTAAACTAAACATGGCTTTTCAATGCTAGTTGAATCTTTAATTAGTCCTGCTATTTATTTTGTGATTTCAGCATTGTTAAACAATATAAGCACTAATCTTATTTTGTGAGAATTTTGTGTGCGTTTCAGGTAATGAAATCGCTGATCAGATTGTTGTCATTCTACTGGGAACTCAAATGCTTGTAGGTGGAGTTCTGGCTTTCTTTCTGGACAATGTCTTACCAGGTTAATCTATCTGTCGCTCGTTACTCTCGAAAATTAATTTTATTAGGTTTGTCTTAACTGCATTTACAAGCAATGTTAATATTTAGATCTAAATGCATGTGGCGCTAGCAGTTTTATTGTTGTTTTAATATGCGGTTATTATATGATATTGTGAGTGATAGTCTATGTTGCACAATTGTTAATGTTACAAATGAATTAAAGAAACGTTGTATTATTTACTTAAAACCAACCACCATATTGTTATGAAATAAACATATAGTATTTCAGGTACAAGAGAAGAAAGAGGACTTACAGCGTTTAGCTCACAAGAAAACGAAAATGATGACAAAAATGAGAAGAGTTCTAATCAGTCAGTGAAAGTCTATGATCTACCGCATATAGGAAGACGTGACAAGGCTATGTCAAATGATGATATGTCAGAGTCAGAGAAGTCCTACATACAACGCTTTCTAACATACCTGCCCTTCTTGCCTTACTATGTTGATAGACCATTTCATAGAACATGCTGCACAAAGCTCATTGCATCTAAAAATAACCCTGATCTGAACATTTCTGTTGTTTGTAATCAAGTAATTTAGGCAGATATTTGTTTTATACCGCATATCAAATTTTTATAATATATATATATATATATACTATTTATGCTGTGTTTAGCAGTATATCGCGCCAACGTTTTATACAGCATATTGCAATAGAGTACGTGGTTGGTCAACAAAATAACAAATAATATTCATGAGCTATAGGAATAATTTTTTAAAACATTAAAAAATAGTTCAACAAGTACCCTAATAAAAATACTATACGTGTGTTACTATTTTTAAATAGCTATTTTTATACAGTATCTTTGTTGAGTTGTCTTGAATCCTGAATAATATATATGCTTTGTCTTTTATGATACTTTGATACCAATCATAAAGTTTTAATTGACTATTTTTAACTGTATGCCAGTGGGCAGATTTAAAATGTAACCTTTCAATTGCTGCTATGGTACCGTGTATGTATATCATTTATGCAGTAG
>JAQIXG010001378.1:0-22547 GCA_034700105.1 Oconnorella tubifera
AATTTAAATATTATTATTAAATGTTTTATGCTAGATGCTTGTTTTTGTTATATAATAATAACATTCAAGTAAACAAATAAATCAGGGCAACAAAACGAATTCAGTGATTTTAGCTACTTACCGACCCAGCCCCCTCCATAACCCCACGTGGGGTCAAAAAAATTCCAGATCCTATTATGCTGCCCACGATAATGCCCACTCCATTTATGAGAGTAATTTTTTTCTTAAGTTTCACTTCCTCCCCGGCCATCCCCCCTCCCTCAGATATCTTCTCTCCCTCACTCCCACTCCTACTGTTTAGACGAGATCCATTTCTCGCTACACTCATGTCTTACTGTTAAGTTGTGCTGTCAAATGTTTTTATAAAGTCAATGCAAAAATGTAATATTGGAACATACAGAATCAATGACATTGCGTTTCTGTGAGATACAAATGTACAAAAACACTGCCACTATTGCATACGTCCAGTATAAATGGTATCCAAAGTTTGATTAAAGAAATTAAATTAGAAAATCTAATACAACTGTGATTTTTATTCTCCAAATTCTTTAGGGAAGTGAATATTAATTGAGAAAATACTATTTAAAGAAATGCTATTTACAGTCGTTCTATTTATCGATCGATAACACTTACAGCGATTATAAAACATATTTTACAATAGGCCTATATCTATAGTGTAGGCATACATTGAGTTGCATACTTCAAGAACTTATTGACTAAATAATTGATATTCAAATCACTAGAGTTTATTGTCAAATAAAAACGGGAACAAAAAAGATAGGGTGAGGAATTTTAAATAATAAATAGGGGTTATAAGGTTAATTTTATATAGATCCGGATATGTCCATCAAGGGTTTCGAGGGCATTAGCCGTTCCCCCGAGATACAGACCATGACCTAAACTCTTTTAAAAATTCATCAATTTGTTGATGAATTTTTCATCAACAAATTGATGAAAAATTGAAAAAAAGGCGAAAATGCATAAAATGTACAGAAATGTTCAAATCAAAACAGCATAGAAAGTAGATAGGCGTACTATGCAGACAGCAAATAGGCCTATACATGCAAAGCGAGAAGAGACAGCAGCAGTGGCTGTCCGTAATCTTTCTGTCCATTAACAGTCTTGCATGGAACACAGTGGAAGGGGACTTATCTTTCGCCCCCCCCAAAAAAAATATTAGGAAAAAAATTAACAAATACCAAATTAACGATTTTGATGCTTATTCAAATTCCACTCTTACCCAAGAAAAGCACGCACGGGTAGATTCTTAGTAAATTCTTTCTTACAAAGAATTGACTAGAAATTATTCAACATTATCGTCAGTTATTTCCATTAAAAATAAATTTCCCAACCCCCCTTTACAATTATATTAAATGCGCCCATGGTCAACAGAGGCTACGCAGCAATTATAGGTCTGCACCGGGTCGTTAATATAGAGGGACGAATCTGAAATACTTTATCAAATCTCTATAAGGATCCCTTCAATCGATAAAATGTACCCGTAAATTTCACAATTTTATAAAATTTTCGGACGGCCTTTTTTACATGTAGAAAAGTCTTGAAAAGTATTTTCTTTATTGGCGAAATGTAAAAAATAGCAAACATTTTTAAACCACAACTTTTCTCATATATTTTTTAATATTTTTAAATTCAATTAAAAAAATGAAATTTATCAAATTTTTAAATATTTAATCATGCGATTAGATGCACGAGCAAATTTTTAAGAAATAAAATTTGGGGGGGGGGGAAATTTAGTCTCCCCCCACACCCCTAGAAGTGCAGTTGTTTGTGATGACAGCATAGCTAAATTGCTTAATGAAGGTTTTACGAGACGAGCCGTTGATGTAAATACTGAACACCAATAGTGGCGCTCACAGAAATTTGATTGGGGGGGAGGGGGGGTACTGATAAAATTTGTCGTCAAAATCTCATTTATATATTTTACTTTTCCTTATCAACTTTTCTCACGTTATTTTTAAAACAAACTGCAAAATGTTCATATTAATCTTTGTTACATAATTTTACTGCGAGTGATAAATCAATCATTTATAACTTAATTAGTGCTCAATTTCAAATAGACAACTAATACTTATCGCTACAAAAATATATGGAGCGAGGGGGCTTCATTCGAACCCGCCATCCATCACTTAGATCAGCGGTTCCCAACTTTTCTGATGCTGTGACCCCTACTGATAACATTCGATAAATTGTAATACAATAGAAACTTGCAAATTAGGCATTTTCAAATTCTATCACAAAACGTGTTTTTAATTTCAACAAATAATTCTCAGAAGGTCTCAAGCAGCCCCGGTTGGGATCGCCACCCACAGGTTGGGAACTGCTGACTTAGATGCTTCTCTAAACCGCAGCAGTCATCACTGAAATAGGTCCCAATACGCCGCAACAGCGGATCAAGGGGGTTTGGCTGAACGTTTCCTAGGTAGGGGGGGGGGGGCAGAAGTTCGCATCTAGTCCCCCAAGCTTACAAATAAAATCATATAAATAGGCCCAACTTCACAATCATTTATTTTGTAATCTTATTAATTGTAAACGTATCATTTATCTATAAGGCTTATTTGCCCTACAATATAAGCTTAGTTGCTGTGTTGTCGGAAAAAGTCAAAAAATTTGACAAAATTTAATATTCGTCTGTCTGTGAGTTCGTTGCAAAATATTTTAAGGCGTCAAAAATTTACAGAAAAATAAAGTTTACTCCCCTCCCCCCCCCCTGATTCAAAAATTTGGAATCTGACTTATAGCCTATGAAAGGATGAGTGTGCAAATGGGAATCAAATATGAATGAGCATTTATTCATTCATTCATTCATTCATGCATGCATCATTCATTCGTTTATGTATTCAATCATTTAATTATGCATTGACTCATTCATTCATTTTCATTCATTAATTTATTCACTCCTTAATTCACTCAAACACATTGGTACTTATTCAGTTATCCATTCAATGTCACTATTAAAACAATACAACACTAGTAAATAAATGCTATTGATTTTACCTATTTACAGTTCAGTTGTTTGTCGCTGTTTTCAAATTTTCCACGTGTCTTCACTGTGATGACTAAAGACAGAATGTTAACTTGAACATATTTTATCTCAAATTTTCATCTATATTTAATCATTTTCATCATAATAAAGTCACGTTAATCATAGAAAACAATGTCAGACATTGTATTGGATATTTTGTAATAATTTCTTGACAAAATCTTACACGAATTTGACATAAATGAGTAAATACTGAAAACAATTTTGAATCGTTTAACATATTGTGATGAGATGCTGAGAGAAACATGGGGAAGAATTGCATCATCTGGAAATGTACCGAAGGCCACGCCTACGCTACGAGGCCACGCCTACGCCACGGAGCCAGGTCTACGCTATGATGTCAACGCCTACGCTGGAGATACTTGGTCCACTTTATCAGGGTGCGATTTAATATTCTACACCCAGATTATTAAGTCAATATATGATGAGTTCGCGCATTTAAATTTGATATCAATATTTGCATGTATGATTAGGTACCTAGCTAAAGTAGTTCGGTAATATGTTAGATAAACTTCACAAATTTCAAGCAGAAATCAAAATGCAGACTTTCAAAAGTAGGCTTATTATTGTCTGTTATTGATTTTTCAAGACTGTTTATTTTAATTACAAGCGGGATGACTTGGCGAATTTTCATGCATTTTCATGGTTATTATTATACTAAATGTCTGCGGACTACAGTGAATTGTATACTATCAGAATGATGAAGCAAAATTAACCCATTTATAAAGTTAATATAAAGACGACAAAAATAAAGACGATATGTTGAATTACAGATTACTAAGCTATTTGCTTAATCCAAATAAGCCTTAGCACATAATATGATATAATAGTTTAGAACAAAGTAACATACTAGTACGATAAATGTTTTATAATAATTTTTAGAAATATAATTCGAATGAGTATTTTCTAATAAATTACATATAGGCCCTACATTATAATATTTAGGCTAACTATGATGGAATTACTGGCCTAGACCGAAAAAGCCGTATAAGGCAGTACTACGTTATAAGGTCAGTAAATAGAGCGTAGAAATATTTCTGGGGAAGGGGGAAAGTTATAAACATCAACAAAATTGTGACGACCATTTATTATATCATAAATGCCCTACTTAAATGACCCCTCTTTTAAGACCGTCACAATAAAACTTAGCTTAACTTAATTTATATATTAAATATTAATATAGTAATTTTATTACATATTATATATTACCAATATCGTGAATATTTAGTGGGTAAATCCGAACGGTGCTCCTTTATGTAGCTACACCCTCCTGGGCGGGGCTGCCCGTTAATCACTTGCTGTCTAGCTAGTAGCTACACCCTGGTGGGCGGGGTAACTGTCTGTCAATCAGTTGCTGTCTATCGCGTCGAGTTTATTTATCGCGTGCTCCAAGATTTGATTCGTTAATATTTTATCATTTTAATCAAATTAATTAATTAAATTATAATTATAATAATTAATTATAATAATCGGTAATTAATTAATAATTCATTAGTAATTATTGAGTGTAGTTTGTATAATATTTCTACGTGTATCTATTATAATGCAGGGCGGCAATGCATCTGTTGACGTGACGCACGTGTAGAAAGGTGTCGCGTAAAAGTCGGCACGGGCAGTTAATTCTTTATATAACAAAATCTAAAGGATTATTATGTTGTTTAATTAGTTTACATTGAGTTTTATTAGTTTCGTCTTGACGGGATTTAAAAGAATATGATGAGCGATTCAAATTATTTAATTAAATGGGTCCATTTCGGTTACGCACCACGTGTAGCTTTTAGAATACAAATGACAGGAAATAGGTAAGAAGAGATGAAGAATATAACAAAGTCGCATCGCGAAAGTAAAATTATTTCAAACACGTTTAAAAATTAATTTTATGTTTTGCGCAGTGTTTCTTTAATTATCGCTCATGAAAATTGCAATATTTTAAAAATAAAATTTAAATTAGCTAAAATTCTGAGAATTTTAGCTAATTTTTACTTTTATTTTTAAAATACCACTATATGAAATAACTACGCCCTGATTTGTCTTAATAATCCTCATCATGACTCTAGTTACAATCTAAACCAGAATTCTAACCCTAAACCATCTCTAACACTAACTCGGTGAAGTGCGAAACCGATCAGAGCCAATTAAATGAAAATTAACTGTTAAAAATATAATCTGTTACAGATTTTGAATTCTGTGAGGAAATTGCATAATCGGGTCATAGCTTAAATGTAGATGCTAGTCTTGCTTCTTTAAGTGCCCCTGGACTAAATATTTTAAAAATGATTGATGTTAAAGAATTGTTTTATATATTTGGGAAGTGTAGAGATAGAGCGAATTTAACTGAATTTGTTATATTTTCAATCGAATGTTTAAAATTAGACTGCAGAGATGAGTTTTTTTTTTCGGAATATCAGTATTGACTATTGAACAAAATGCCTGTTGTTTAAAGTCTGACAGATGCTTGAGAGAAAAATAGATTACATTTTTTTATGCAGGGACTTGTAGGTGTAATAATTTGCTCTGTAGTAGATGAAATGAACTTTAATTATTTTAATAGATGGCTTTATCTATTTTACTTATATTGTTAGGTTTTATTTAGAAATGAATAAACTCAAAAAGCAAGTTTACACTAAACTGGGATACAGTGGAATACATGCATTTTTTTATGAAACTGCGTCGTCAATGTATATTCAATAGTATCATATGTTATACTAGTATGAAATATTTGTTAAATGATCAAATTTTCAATACAATGTGTAATCACTTTTATTGTATTGTATCAATGGTATGATTCCATAACATCATAATGAGTATTATGTACAGTTTGATTTTCTTTTGTTTAATTAAGTACATTCTCGACATCAGACATTTTGGAATATTTCTTTCGTAAGAAAAGCACTATAAAGTTAATGTATAGAAAGTTAGTAGTTTGAACAAGTTATGATCGTAAAACTTCAGTTGACAAATGTTAAAACATTAAAAATTAAAAGTGTGTTAGGAAACTTTCCAGGACTGCCGTCGCATTTCCCCGCTGCTCCGCAAAGGCAAGGCGAGATGGACCTTTCTCAGGAAAGAGAGATGGACCTTCAGTAATATTTTCAACTGATTAATTAAATTTGAATTTAAATTAAACTTTTTAATACCAAGGTTATAAATGTATTCATGTATTCTATTAAGCTTACAGTTGCTTAAATAGAATAGGTAAGTAGTCTCAGAAAAATGGAATTCATGGGTATGAATATAGCCCAGGTTTAGGTAAACATTGGTTTTTAATTGTGACTTTGTTCATAAAATGATAAATATTTAAGACTTTCTACTGAGAATGAAACTCTTTATGTAGCTTTGTTCTTTATCACAGCATCTTCGTTGAATTTGTGATCATATTTATCGCAACTGAAACATACCCAAATCTTTATGAAACAATATTATGTCGTAAAGTCTTTACTGTAGTGTTATGACAATGTTGATATTTATTAATGTTTTTCAGTGTGTGATTAAATGTGAATGTCATAAGTGCAAGGCAGCTGCAGTGAAATTTTGATTGTTTTTTCTTTGAAATGTTGCAGGAATATGATGAGAAATTTTGATTGTTTTTCTTTGAAAACTTAAGATGCTGTTAATTGTAGAGAAGCTAGTTTGCTGACTGAGATGATATTTATGACTGTGTGTGCTTGCAAAGTGATGGCTGCTTGTTTAACGTTTCTTTTCATGTGTAATATTAGCAAATGCATTGCGTCTTGTTGTATTCTAGTGTCTCTTTTCTCTTTATCTTTCTTTCTTTTCCTGTCACTGTGAATTCGACTGGTATCTTTGTCTGTGTCTCATTGTTTGTCTCTCATTATCACTGTCTTTTTAATGATTTCTATTTCTTATGTAAATAGATAATTACTATTGACTATAAAAGGATAAGTTTCAAATAATAAATAAAAGGAAGTAATGTTTAACTAAAAATATAAAGTATAGACTTATATATAAATATAGACTTATAAATATAAATATAGACTTATATAAATATAGACTTATAATTTAAATAGGTACATTTTGTGACTGTAAATTGAAATATAATTTGCTAAAAGCTGTACAAACGTGTAATTAAACTATCTTATCTAAAGCAGTTATCTTCATCTTGTGTTACTCTTGTTTTTTTTCTTGCATTTGTGAGGTTATTTGTTTTTCAATTTCCTAAAACTATCTCTACATTTTTTCTCTTTCCTCTGTTGCAACATTTGTCTTCATCATGAGCTCTCTTCAGCAAGTCTAATTTATAGCAAGCTTAGGACTTCTCTTTAATAACTATGATATATTTGACTTCTTAATTATACCTTACTAATAGCTAATCCTATCTCTGTAGCAACTAATTCATAATCATAATTGTAATTCATAACCTTTGAGCAGAACTTTTCTAATTAATATCTAATTAATACTTGCTAAATAATAATTATCGAAATTGGCATTGACTTCTGGGCTTAAGGGGCGGTGCTTGATAGAAAACGAGGCCTAGCTAGAGACACTGTACAATGAGTGTCTTTAGGAGGAATTAAATAGATAATTTTAGATTTTATTGCCATTTCTTAGAGCTAGGTGGAGAAACAACAGCTGTGCAATAAGTTGATTGCTATGTTTTTGTGTGCATGAGATTTTTGCAATGGATTATTGGTGTGGGCTTGCAGAACAGCTATCTTTATATGACAGTGAAAATCATATTTTGGCCATGTAAAAAATTTAACATGGCATTTTTTTTTTAAATCAATTTTGAACTAGTTAAAATAATTGGGAGAGTGTGATGTTTGGTTAGTTAGCTAGTGAGTTGCTTACAAACATTGATTGTCAAAGTAATTTAACAATTTACTCCTATTACTGCTATTTGACATAACAACCTGTAAGTTTGTATAAAACTGTTATGGTTATTGGCAATACACTTGATCACAAGCAAAATATTTAGGAAATGAAAGTGGATACGTTTTTTGTTTTATCAGTATGATGTGTTTCTTCTATAAAACATCATAAAACATCACTCATTTTTTCAGTGCACTTTTGTTCTATCTGCACTTAGAGAACTTTTAAATAAGATTTCTTGCGAAGCAGTCCATATGTTCTGTGTGGTGTGTAATTGTGACGCACTAGTAAATGATCTGGAGCTATTTTTATGTTTCTAATTACTGTTGTCTTGAAGCTAGTGCTATATTCAGCTTCTAGCATCAATCAATAAGACATACAGACAATAAACAACCAGGTGCAGTTTTAATGTCAGAAAGAAAAATGTCAACATAGCCCTATGTTTTGTCTTGTTAAGTGTTTCAGACTCTTTTACTTGATCTTTACCAGGTGTTTCATCTGAGAGTCTATCTTTTGAAAAAAGGTCCATGTTTTGAAAATGCTACCAAAATTCTTTAATCTGGAGGGACACTCTGCGCATCAACTTCAACTCCCCCCCTTTCCCGTCTCACTATCTCCTTTTATCTATAATGCTAATGTGTTTTAAAGGTGTTTGAATTTTTTACACTTTTGACATGTTATTGTGATTAAGACTAATAAGTTTTTCTATGTGAATTTGACAGTTTCAATGGAAATTCTGTCAAACATCATTTTACTAGCTGATATTGATATATTACATTGAACGTGATAATAAATGTGATAAATGTTGCATTTCCTCTGTGTTTACCTGGCATGAACTACATTTTCATTACTTATCACTTAGGTTCTATCATAAATATACCTGGCGAGATGTTATACCTGGCGATTAGGATGATTACAAATAGAAACACTGATTTGACAGCCTTGCTTTGAAAGCTGCTTTTGTGTTCAATTCAACTGAGATTGTAAAATATACTGTTGTAGCTTAAAGTTATAAAAATGTATATTTGGCTCTATAGGCGTTTCTGCACGTGTACTGTATGCAATGTGCTGTATATTATAATCTATTGGTTGAGTTTGCTATTTAACTTGTAATAGTATTCATATAACATTAAGAATTATTTATGTAGAATAGTACTAACTTACTAAGTATGGTTGTCAGTAATAAATAATGGAAAGAAGTCTCTACATTGTATCAATGTAAAAACATAGTTTTATAAAGTGCCTGTGTATTCTATTGTTAGTCATTTATAAAGGAAATGTCTGACGATAATAATAATTTTGTATCAATCTTGAATTTTGATACCTTGTTTCTTTCAGTTGACCGAACTGTTTAATATATAGATTTACAAAGTTGCCTGATGGTCTCTACAAAATAACATTGATCAATACTTACAAATACTTTAGTCAATACTATATCGTTACAATTACTTTAATTCATGTAAGCCTTTATAATATAGTTACATTACAATTTAGCAATCGAAATATTACTAAGGGATGCAGGTGGGTTACGCTGGGACTGGAACTTGACATCTTTTAGTTGCGGGGCCAATGATGTAACTAACCACTTTGACAAGATCTCAATTATAGAAATGATATCTTTTCTGTGATTATTTTGGAATATTGATATTTTTGTTTTTTTTTGTATTTTTATTTTGTGGTGTTTTCATATTTTGGGTATTAATACTAACAACAATGTGGTCAGTCTGTCGTTTTAAAAGCTCGCGACTATTTAAATGATTTATTTCTGTGCTTTCTCCACAAAATATTTTGAAAATTATATACGTTTTGTTAGTATTTTGTGTTATATTTTAAATTTCGGTTTTTTGTTTACAGGTTTAGCGTATAATTAAGTTAAAGTTAAAATCAGTCAAATCTTTGCTAAATCTGTCTAACATTTAGTGAAACAAAAATGCCTAAGAACGCGATGACGTACAAAATTGAGTCTCCAGGTGGGTGTGCTTTTTAATATACACTGATCTTTCAATTCTATGTTGTTGTTAAGAGAATAAGTTATAAGGAATAAATAATTGTAAATTCATTGAATTAAATCAGCTCAAGATGGAAGTTCTTATCTTCTCATACCATATTGAACAGCCTACCTGACAATCGTGTCTGTTGAATTTTTACGAACTCTTTTCTTCTTCGTAAAATATAGGTAAAAGTTTAAAAACCTTAAAAATCAGTGTGTATATATCTGTTTGTCTGATACTGTAGATTACGAACCTTATAACAATGAAGCAATGTTATAAATATAGTTCGCTAATGCTGTTATAACCCATAGATGACCCTGATGAGATTAAGCCAACTCGACTGCTTGGCTCATGTCGACTGGCGCTGGCTTTGATTGGCTTCTTTATGTTTGTCCATCTGTACGCTCAACGTGTGGGCATGTCTGTCGCCATTGTCTGTATGGTCAATCACGATGCAGTCATGAATCTAAGTGAACCTGTCATTGCTAAGAATTTAACGAATCTAGATGAACTGCCAGAGACCTGTGCTCTAGATCCAAACAGAACAACTATGGTAGGTTGATATCTTGTAGGTTTGGGGGAGGGGAGTGTATGAAAGTTATAGAATTGGTTAATGTCGCATTAGTGAAAAACATGAATTTGATTATTTGAATATGAATCGAGAAAGAATATGTATCAAATGAGAAGAAAGCAATAGTTACGAGTGAAATTGTCAATAGTACATCAAGAAGAATTATCAGAGAACAAGACAATAACTTGGTTTGAAAGGTGAAATAGAAACAGATCATGGGACAAGATACGGGACTTTGGTATACTTGATATAAGGTTATATATATATGGCAGAACTTTTAAAGAATAAGAATTTAAGAGGAAGAAAGAGATATAGTTATAAAGAAAATGTCCGAATGTAAAATAAAAAAGATGTGTGAGTGTATTGTGTGGGGCGCATCAGGAATGAAGCGTACAGAGTAAGATGTAGAAGCATTGAGTGAAGGGCATATGAGCATAGATAAGGATATAGGGAGGATATATGGAGACTTTGTTTCTTTTATGAGTGCATGTTCTATGATAATTATATGATTGAATCAGGAGTATAATTATACAATTTTACTTGTATTGTTTTTTAATCACATACACTGAATTTAAATCAAATAATTAGTTCATTGAAATATTTATATTACAATATGAGTATTACAGTATTTTGTTGCTTAATCATAATATCCACTTTGAATATTTTAGAATGGGCCGTTTGTGTGGAGCAAGCCTACACAGGGCCACATCTTGGGCTCATTTTTCTACGGCTACTTGGTCTCTCAGATCCCTGGAGGCCTATTGGCTGAGCATTTTGGGGGTAAATGGGTGTTGACTGGGTTTTTAGGGCTCTCTAGTGTGGCGACTCTTTTAACCCCTGTGGCTGCTGAATTCAGTGTGGGACTCCTCATCTTTCTTAGGGTTCTTGTTGGAATAGGCTCTGTAAGTAAACTACTGATCTATTTAAAATAAAGACTTCGTTGAATTACCCTTTCTGATGATCTCTTTATTTAAGACAGGCTTGTTATGATAATTCTCAGTGAATACAGTGGCATTCATTACTTGGTTTCTGCATACGCAGTTTACATGCATTAATTTTTACTTTGTTTTGTGATGATTTTATATTGACAGTATACAGTAGATTCTGCAATGTGAATGTTTATATATAATTATTGATATTGTAGATAAACATCTATTAAGACACTTAGTTGTTATAGTAAATATGACGCTGCTTATCCCACTTGTATTAAATCTGATTTATGATTGGTTACACTTTTGCAGTGAAGTTGTAATAATTTTATTCGCATTAATAAAAAGACTATGTGGATTTATTAATGCATTTATTTAGTGTTTTTATTATGCGAATAAAATTATTACAACTTCACTGCAAAAGTGTAGTCAATCATTAATCAGGTTTAATACCAGTGGGATAAGCGGCGTCATATTTACTATAATAACTAAGTGTCTTAGTAGATATTTATATACAATATCAATAATTATATATAAACCTTTACGTCGCAGAGTCCATTATATACCGTCAATATAAGATCATCACAAAACAAAGTAAAAGTCAGTGCTTGTAAACTGTATATGCAAAAACAAAGTGATGAGTTGAGCCCACGGTCAATATGTAGCTTGGACTGATGATGTACGTACAATTATAATCTTATTTTGTGTTGTTTGAATCAGGGTGCATTGTTCCCAGCCATGCATGCATTCTTGGGTCAATGGGCGCCACCTATGGAACGTTCTATTCTCTGTGGTCTAACTTATGCCGGTGGGTATAGTATATCGAGTAGTTCAATAATAGATAAAGATGATGTGTGTGGTGTATGTGGAGGAATGGTCAGACTATAGCTTAATCAAGTGTGCTGGACTCGTCACTATGATGATAATTCATCAGGGCAGACATGTTGTAATGCTAAAACTTATCATGAGCTCAGTTGAGATTTAATTGATATTTTTTAAATATCAATGCTCTAAAGATATCAGTCAAATAATTATCTGTCATTTTATCATTTTAATGGCTGATATTTTTTATTTTACTTTAAATTTAGGTGCAATGATGGGTAATGTGATTGCAATGCCGTTGTCCGGTGTTTTGTGTCAGTATGGCTTTGCTGGAGGGTGGGGGTCCATCTTCTATATTATTGGTTAGTCATCTGCATTATCATTACTGTAATCATTTGTATCATTTACGGTATGTATTTTGTATGGATTAAATGAAGAGTTCATGAGTAATACTGACCAAGACTGAAAGCAGTGAAACTCCATCATGTGTTGATGTGTGGCAGAGAAATTTATACGTCGTTACATCAGGAATGTAAATTACAAATAATATTATATTGATGTTTATAATTGACTTACTTAAAATCTAAGTTAAAACTTTATTGTACTGAGATGCAATAATCTAAGTTAAGACTTTATTGTAGAAAGATATCATAATCTAGTTAAGACCTTCTTGCTCTGTGATACCATGATATTATTTAAGATTTTATTGCTATGAACACTAGGTGCTTCGTCTATCCTATGTATCATCATCTGGATGTTCATCACAAGTAACTCTCCCATACAACATCCAAGGATCTCAGACGCAGAGAAAAGATATATTGTTAATTCTTTGAAGGGAGAAGTGTCTGATAGCAAGCCTGGGGTAAGGACATCATCATTATCATCATTTGTGATTAATAAACAGAATTTCTTGTAACGTTATTATTTTTATGATTATTAGGATATTATTATTATTATTATTCTTTGTAATATATTGCAAAATTTGTCAATAGGAACTAATTTAACTTATTATTACACACTGTTTGCATATGATTTATATTATGATATGATATTATGATTGCATATGATTAATATGATGGACCAGTTACTTTATTCAGTTATCATATTTACTATATTGTATGTTCTCTAAGAATATTAATAGTTAGATGCAACGTACTAGAATGGTTTATACTAGTCCAACTCGTCTGCAGACTTTTGTTCTACAGACATTAGGTTGTACCTTAACCTTAGCCTTAACCCTAACCATAGCTCTGATGTTGTAGTAGACTACATGTCAATAAAGCAAAATGTCTGCAGATGAATTATTGTGATACGAGAGGCAATATATTGTAATAACTGTTGAATGCTAAACGTGCATTAAAAAACATCAACTATTTATTATTCTTCTTTTGTCAAACAAAAGACAAAATAAAAATTTTTGTTGACGAAACTAATTTAAATTTTATTTCTTATGTTGTTGACTTGCTACAGTGGGGTTCAGTGCCTTGGTGTGAGTTTGTCAAGTCAGGCCCCGTGTGGGCGCTCATTGTGGGCAACTTTGCCACTGACTGGGGCCTCTATACTTACCTCACTAACATACCTACTTTCTATAAGGAAATACTGCAGTTTGACATTCAGTCTGTGAGTCATACTTTCATGTTTACAGATTGATTGTTTGATTGATTGATTGATTGTATAAGAAAATACTGCAGTTTTGATGTTCATTCTCTAAGTTATTATATAGTTTTTGATGGATTTTGTTCTAAAAACTGACTGATTAATTGATTGACTGGCTTATGGACTGATTAATGTACTAACTGATTGACTTATTAGATGACTGATTTAAATCCTAAAGTAAAATTATTTGAACTAATGTTCTGAGTGATGTGTGCACTTATAACTGTAACACAAAACTCTACATTTCATTTATATCATCTGATATCATTTATATCACATTGAATATTATATTATTGAATAACTAAGTCATTTCTGGTGCACTTATAACTGTAACACAAAACTCTACATTTCATTTATGTCATCTGATATCATTTATATCACATTGAATATTATATTATTGAATAACTAAGTCATTTCTGTTGCCGATGTGCATTAACTAAGAAACTAACGAAATGAGATATAAATTAACTAATTAAATTAAATGAACCTAATAATTTTCAGAATGGATTTTTCTCTGCTCTTCCCTTTGTTGGTCTCTGGCTTACAATGACAGTTTGCCCAATGATTGCTGACAGACTGAGAGCTAAGAATATACTGTCTACAGTAGTCACTAGAAAACTGTTTAACTCTATAGGTTATTATCATCATCATTATCATCATTATCGTAATTATCATCATCATTAGTTAAAGCATTCAAATCTTGAGGGAGTAATTAATGAAGTTTTATTATTATTAATCTTTGCTAGTCATATGTTGACTGATCGCTTACACTCGGCATGCTTAGTTTACAACATTAATGTTGTCAGTTGTGGTCGTGGAATATTGATTTATGTCATTGAATTATTTTACAACACTGAATTGTCTTATGTGTGCTGATGTAACGTTAATCAGCAGAAAGTAAAAAGCTTTATAAGTCTTACAAGCATATAATATCCGTCTATATTCTGAAGTGAGCAACAACTAAAAATAGTTTCATTAAAAATATTGTCAGCACTAGTTGAGCAATATTTGTGCTAATGTCACTTTTCAGTAAACTTGTACATTTGGTCTTCCCTTTTGGGCTGATATATTATACTTAATTGTTGTTAGCACTAATCAGCCACAATGAGTGCTGATGTAACATTAAGTAAATAGTTCCTGTCATTCAATCTTACTGAGATTACCATTAATTCTGATGTGATGTTGTCGTGTTTCAGGCTTGCTAGGTGCAGGCATATTCCTGATAGGTCTAAGCTACCTTGACTGTACCCAGACAATCCTCGCCGTTTGTCTGCTGACTTTGGCAGTCACTATCAGTGGCTTTGTTTACTCCGGCTACTTTGTTAATCATATGGACATTGCCCCTCAGTACGCCGGCACTCTCATGGGCATCTCTAACGGCATATCTGCTTGTGCGGGGTTCATTGCACCAAGTGTGGCTGCTATTATAACAGCTGATGTAAGAGATTGACTTTATTTTATATCTTGTGATTTCATTTTTTATATTTATTTTATTTATTTGTTGATTATTATGATTTTTTTGTGCACTCTACTTGATTTGGACATTCTTTGTGATGTGTGAAAGTGCATGGAAGAATTAGAAGTAACTGATATAAAGTGAAGAGTTGAGATGTGTCATTGAAGAGATTGGCTATTGAGAGAAGCAGTGAAAAAAGAGGAAAAGAAATAAATAGATGTAACAATGTGGATGGATGCACATTGTACAACTACGAAACGAAGACCCAAAGTAAAAATAAACACACAGAGAAATACAGAGAAGGGTGTAATAGGTTCTGTGACAACTCATCTACAGACTTTTGAACTGCACCACTAAGTCAACATTTGTCTACTCTAGCCTTAGCCCTTATATTGTAGTGGACTAAATGTTGGTAGACGTAGTTTCATAGACAAAAAGCTAGTAGATGAATTTTAGTGACACCATACAAAGAAACATAAAAATAAACATGCGGTAAATTTACAAGCAGACAGACAACACAACAAGACTGACATATATGCTTGATTAAAAAGACATGTAAACAAATTTCTATGGATATTCATGTTTCTACAGATATAATCAAAAGACTTTAAACACTAAGCTTTTGTTTGTAACTTTTTCTTTCGTTTTCTTTCAGCCCGCAAACATAGAAGAAGCTCGTAAATCCTGGCAGATAGTTTTCTTTATAGCGGCTGGTGTGTACGCAGGGGGAGCGATCTTGTTCTGTCTTCTTGCCTCGGGGGAAGTGCAACCATGGGCAAGAAATCAGAATAAAGAGGCTGAGGAAATGAAGGATTTAAATTCTGGCAAAACTGGAAATGAGAAATCGGGGGATTTTGGAAATGATAACGACAGACCGATTTATAAGCCGAGACTTTCAGAAGATAGTCTGGCTTCTGATCCTATGTTAACTAAAGCCTAGTAGCTCTGTTTGTCTGTTTGCATGTGTGTTTTGTTTGTCACTTTGTTTCATCAAATGTATGGTTGTTTGGTCAGATATGTCTGTGCTTGTATGCTTACGATGTGTCGTCACTTGTTTTATATGCCTGGGTTTTTGATTAAATGTTTGCTTAGTAATTTGTGCGGATGTATGCATGATTGTCAGTCTATGCCAAGTTTTATTTCTTTACGTGTTTGTTTATTTCTATGTTTGGGTTTATATCCATTGTACACTGTATAACGAATGTGCATCTCTTTGATCTGTGTAATCTCGTATATTATCTTCTTGTATATTGGTAGTTAAGATCCGTTTTAGAGCACTTCTGATATATATCACTCCACATTATTTCATACATTATATATCACACTACATTATATCATACATTATATGATATATTATATGCACTCACTTATAGTCTGGACTGCACTATAGTCAACTATAATCCATGCATAATGATCTCTGTTTCAACTGTTTTGTTTTCTGATCAACTTTTTTCTCTCAGTTATGTCTCAACATAGAAAATCCATGGTCTTTGCTTTTGTCTCGTTAAAGACTGACACAATGCTTGCGTTGTTCGTGTCTTCTTTCATATATAGCGTATGTCCAAGTGTTGTGGATTCAAAAAAATATATAGTGATACGTTTTCCGCTTATTCAAGCCCTAAAATTCTGCCAGTTTTGGTAAATATGGAACCTAAAGTTGTACATTTCATTCTGCGTACATTCATGTCTAAACATTGTCGGCAGAATGTTAAAGCACATGTTTTTATTTAAGGTCTAGCTGTAAATATATAGCGTTTGTTTAGTTTTGTTTTGAATATTGACTTTGCGTCCTTGTTTAGTTGTAGTTCAAATATACACGTAGATGATATTTGCCTCAGAGAAGGGATTTGATATTTTTTATACTTTTTGGAACATTTTACGTTATTCTTATAAAAGTTTTTGACCTAAATTTTTTTGTCGCTGTCTCCATGTTCTTAACTAATTAATTTCTGGCAGAATTTGCATTATTTCATTAGACAAATTAGCAATTTTGAAACTTTTCAGAGATCTAATTGCTAGTATTTAGTAATTGTTTGAGCTAATGTTACTGCATCTAGTATTGTAGCTTAATTTATATGCCAGAGTTGTATAAGTCAGTAATACATATTCAATTACAAAGCTTGTAAAAGTCATGGGCAATAAGAACACTATAGTAAATTTAGAGACACAAGTTATGTTTAGCTGAGGTCCCATTCGGTTAAGTCTCATCGTGAAATTCAAACTACATCGAATATTTTTAAAAAGAATAATTGTTTTGATTAGTGTTTCTTTAATTATCGCTCATAAAATGGCGATTGCTTACAAATAAAAATAAGTCCACTAAATTCTCTAAAAATAACTGCAAACTACATCTGATCCGTCTCTTTAACACTAATCATGACTCTAGGTACAATCTAAATCCAAATTCTAACACTAGACCATCTCTAACTCAGTGAGGTGCGAAACCGAAATGGAGCCCAGCTGAGTATTTGGATAAATTCTCATTGCAATTTGTCTGTATTTTGAAATGATTTGGCTAATAAAATAGATAATACTTTAATAGAAAATATTCTAATATGATTACAAATGTGCCTAATTTATTTTAGCCTTTATCTTCATTGTTTGAAAGTGCGGCAGATTTGAATAAATTCAAATTTTTTCATTGCTTTTACTGATCTGCTTTGTATTTACGTACAGATTTATTTCCAAATAGCATATTGGCCCCTATTTAGTAAATATATTAGAATCTCTATATTTATTATAAGTCTGTTTTACTTTGTTTGTGTTTCTACCAAACGTTTAGTTTTAAGTTAATAATTGTCAATGATCAAACTGTTGTGTGATATTGTATTATCAGTGCACTACCTACTGTGATCAGTAAAAGAATCAGTTGTAGTTTTTCTTATCGCCTTTTGTGTAAAATTTACTTTCAGTTGATGTCAATTAGATGCATGTAATTTTATTATGGGATTTTTTATTTGAAACTTTATTTTCTATGGTTTGATCAAATGTGCAACTTTTGTGATTTAATTACTATAAGATGTAAGTATGTAATTTAAGTAAAACTGAAGCTATTTGATGTAAAATATTTAAGGGTATTTTTGAAATAAAATTGGTTATCACTTTGTTGTTTTATATCTAAAGGAAGTTCATCACTATGCTGTATAAAGAGTGCAGTGTATCCACAATGTATCAATAAATGTTCTTTTTAAACGAATATTTCTATAATACTTGCAAGTTTTCAAATGTTTATGGTATGAAATTATTGTTGTTAAATTTCATTTAATATGTCGTGATATTTTGGTTAATAGAAAATATTATCATTAGTTAAATATAAATAATAATTAAATACTGAAATTTTATGACTTTTTTGTTGCAGATTTCTTGCCTTTGATTTTTTGTTTTAGCTTTCATTTCCTTATGAGATCTATTTTTTATTGGATTAAGAATTTTTATTTTCTCTTCAAATTGTTTGCTAAAACTTTGTGTGCTTTGAAATTTAAGTTGTAGAGTATTGGTATTTATTTTTCATAATTAAATTTAAGGATATTAATGAAGATGCCTACGAATAAAAAATCTATTTTTACTGTTTATTTGTACTTTACAGACTATATACTAAACTTTCAATATGCCATATTATATACAAACCCCAGACACATTAACAATTTGCTGCACCTTTAGCAATATCCTTAATTATATTAATTAACAATGTCTTAATTTAATGATAATTTTGGTCAATCTCGTTATAGCATCAAATTTCTTTAAATTATTTTTTATTGAAATTTCGCAATTTTCAAATTCTTCTATTGTGGTAATTAGTTTTGAACTTTAACTGAGGTGATGTTAACTAAGATTAAATTTACTATGATTTTAACTGAGATTAAATTTACTCTTTTATTTTCAACTTATATTCTAGGTGCTAGGTTAAAATCTTTTCCAGTAATATTTTTATAAACTTTATAATATTATACAATCTCATTTATATTTACAATATTATATAAGTATAATATTTATTGACAATGTATCTAGGCCAGTGTTTACATGCAGCGGAAGTTGTTTTGCTCAAATGAATGTCACGCATGTTATTATCATTGCAATCTTTAATGTGCAAAATAATTAAGCTGTTATCTAAATCATTATTAGCTGTTATCTAATAGTTCAGTTATAAGTTACAATTCTAGCAGTTTACTGTGACTGCTAATTAATATATGATGATTTAAAAAGCCTTGCAGCATTTAGTGGTCAGTGTTGATTAAGCGTTCACTCATCATTTGTACTCGGGTGATGTCATTGTCCAATGAAATGCTGTAAAGCCGTGTCTCTTGTGCTTTTTAACCAGGATGTAGCTAAAATTAGTTTTTAAGTTAAATTACTTAGAAAGATCTGCTAAAAGATCTTGTATTTTTTATAATAAACTGTTTTTAATTGCATCTTGTAGCTATTTCTTATATACATCCAACCATTATATTTTCTTTTACTTTCCATTATTTAATGAACATTTTCTATAAATTACTTTATAATCATAGGTACTACTACTGATCTCATTTCTCGTATCTTATTTTAGATATAATTTATTTTTTGCTGTTTCTTGGTCGAGGTATTGTATAGCCTATTACTAACCAGTGGCAGATTTTTTTGCTATCGAGGAGGCGGGGATTAGCAAGGGAAGGGGGTTGGTGCGGCCCCCCTGCTATATCAATTGTTGAACCCCCCCCCAAGAGAACCACCACTGTTATAAATTATTAGTTTTATTATTTTAATAGTATAATTATTTAACAATCTACGTGTGAATGTACCACATGTTATCAACAAGCCAAAGACTACAAATATTAAGCGTTTGTTGCACCCATTAGTAATTTACAAAACATTGTCTTTGTCTTATTTACACTGAATATTGATGCTAAATAAGCGAATCTTCGTCTAAATAGGTGTATTTGTGTTGATGTGACTACAGATAATTACATAGAGTGTAGATAGCTTATTGGCGCTTATTTGCTGTAGAGTTAATTAAGTAAAAGTTTCTTTTAAGTTTTGTAATGTTGCAAACATATCTGTATGTCCTTTCGCTTTTGTTGTTTTCATCATCATTATTCATTATCTAAATCCCCATTAACCTGCACTCCCACAGAAATATACCCCGAAAACCCTAAACTTAACCCTAGCACTAAAATCCTAAACTTTACCTTAGCACTAACCCTAAACTTTACTTTAGTACTAACCCTAAACTTTACCCTAGCACTAACTCTAACTTCAATTCTAATCCAAACACCAATCCTAACCCTAAAACTCGAGTCATGCCGATTCGATGGCTCACACAGATCCTATATCACTTGTAACCGTAATGTTAATTTGAGGTGTAAATACATTTTACTGAGTCATCATCATCTTTTAGAAATTAAGAACTAACAAGTTTTCTGTTCTTTGTTCTTTGATCTTTCCTCCTGATGTACCCTTCTACAAAGCCTACAGTTTATCTTATTATTTGAAATTTTGTCTCAGTACAGATGTGGTCTCTACGGCACCAGAGAGTGGGGATGGGTATGAACCCCCCCCCCCCCCCTACAAGAGAGATAATATTTGATTAATTACTTTGGACTTAAAGTAATTAATCAAATATATCTTTATTATATCATTTTTTGGTTTTTTTTGCATTGAGAGTTCTTTGTCACCCTCTACGCACCCACCCCACTAAAAAAATTGTCATTTGGTTTTTGTTTTAGAATTAAGCATTAATAAAAATTATAAAAAGATGTACTATAAAATATCTGAATTTAGCAAGACCAGTTGGTAAAACTTTCTCAAGCCACCCCTAGCTCACCTGATGTACTTTCTCTCAAACTGACCCAAGACTTTATCGATACAAATTTTAAGTGAGAAAAAACTGCAAAAATATGACAACCACTTTATTAGTAATATTATTTCTAGCAATCTTAATTATTACAGAAGAGAAGGAGTGGGGAGGGGGTGATTAAACAACAAAATTGACAACAAAAAATATTTACAGCATTTATACTGAATTAAATTAAAATCTATTAAATGCATTATCCTGCCACAAACAGTAAAAATTAAAGGATATCTAAATAAGTCTTGATTCAAAGTAGACAGACCCCAAATAACAACTTGTTGCATCCTTTAACAACATTTTCAATGCATAAATAAAAATTACCAATACGTACAAATTATCAATACATTTATAAATATATTTATGTATTTATATATAATGTATTTATAAATAAAATACATTATATTTAATGTATTTATACAAAACAGCCTATTTCATTTTTTGATCAATTATCAAACGCCGGATTAAAATAATACAGATATGTAACAACTTGTACAGTTTAACAACATATCTAATTATCCTAAATTAATTGTTCGCAATACATAAACATATCAGCTTGTTGCATCCTTTAGCATCATCTAATATCCTTAATATCAAATAATAAATTGAAAAAAACACAAAATGTCGTTGTAGTGTCTTACTCGTATCGGCCGACAGTCGACCGACACGAAATAGACACACTTCAACGACACTCCAACGACATTTTTCACACGTGACAAAATGCCGTTGGAGTGTTATTGAAATGTCGGCAGACAGTCGACGACACGATTGGCCTACGCGATTTCTTGCACGCGTGAAAATTTCACGCGGAGCTCGTGCCAATGTGAACCTTTACACTCACTCGGTCCTGTACGTTTATTCTCTGTTGCCGAGTAATAGCGTGTCATGTTATTCTCGATTTTATTCATCGATATAATAGGCCTATCGATTATCTCAATTCTTGACACATTTTTACATTATATTTTTAATCACGTCTTGTAAGCTAGAATTAACTTTCTGAATGTTTCTGATTTTCTTGTTCTCGGATTTTAATAAGTGTTTACAAATAAATGAATAAATAAGTGCATATAAAGACTGTGGTTTATTTACTTACGCTGTGAATCAAAAAAATTCATATAAACTCAACGTAAAATATATACGTATAACGTATAACGTATAAATAAACTCATATAAACTTCATATAAACTATAAACTCATATAAACTTACAAGTCCCTATTTACCTTGCGGTAAACAAGGTTTAATATATTCTCATCGTTTAATATAGACTTTAGTTTAAATTTAACATTATTTTTGATACAATAATCTCTAATATCAATATAGATATTGGACTCATTACAATTCAAAAGATAGTGCTCGATATCTTCGGGCACTTTACAAAGGTCACATAGCCCGTTGGCGTGACGTTTAAT
>JAQIXG010001379.1:0-22536 GCA_034700105.1 Oconnorella tubifera
ACTATAGAGAACACCAATATTTTTTGAAACCTTGCCAGAAATAAATTTAATATGATCACTCCAATTTAAATGCGAATTTACGATTACACCAAGAAATTTAACTTTAGAAACACGGTCTATTTCATTACCATCTATAAATATTTTTGCAGTGTTGTCTAGAATTTTCTTATTTCTTATAGTGAAAATAATATAATTAGTTTTTTTAAAATTTAACGATAGTTCAATAGATGAATTAAAATGTAAAATGAAGGGTACAGTTAGATGAATTAAAGTTTAAAATGAAGGGTACAGTTAGATGAATTAAAGTATAAAATGAAGGGTTGAAGCCCCCTTCAACAGCTGGTGCTAAAGACTCTTTCAATATTTATCTTCATATGCAGAACGCGTTATGTTAATTATCATTGTTTCCTTTCCCAATGTTATCAGATTCTGTTTCCGTGTCCGATGCTCTGAATCAGATGCTCTCTCCGTGTCCGTGTAAATGTCTGCTTGAATGTTTTTATAATTTGATCATTATGAAGATTTAACAGATTAATTGAAAATGAAAATAAATCGTATGTTCGATTTATGACTTTATCTCCCTCCGTTAAATGATTGAAAAGTATTTTATCATTTAAAAAATAATTTTCGTACCTTTTTAAAGTAGCGTTGACATCATCAAGACTTATAAGCCAATGGCTTGGGGGTAACATTTGTAACTCCGCCCATGCCGGCCCCCAGCCCGCCGAATCAAAAAGGAGGAAGGAAAAATGTAACGATGTAAATCCTGATTCCATCCGTGTTACAATTTGTTACAGATTTAAGGTTTGAACGAAGACAAAGACTTGTTTATTAATCTTGCTAACTTGATAAACTGATTTAAGTCGTTTACATTGTGTTGCTGTATATTGCTGCAGGGTTGCTTCATATGCAGGTGTTATTTATCTCATTGCTACTCATGTTTTTAATTATGTAATTTGTGCAAAGAATGATCAAGATTTGTTTTAGCTAAATAAACTGATGTCAAGTGCACTTTGATTGTCTTTTCTTATTGTTATATAATATATCTAATATATAATATATCTAATATATATAATATATTTGAATGTTTATCTATATGCTTTTGTGCTGATGTAACATTATGGAAAAAAATCAAATTTCCACTCTGTTCAGAGTTTGTATTAACTTGTATTGCTTTTTTATTATGTAGTTTATGTAACTAATATATTTTATTCGAAATATCAAGTATCACAATGTATACTTACAGTAACTTTTTTGCGTATCATTTTTAATATTCATTCGCTAGATGGCGAATAAAAAGAAAATATTAAATAACTGAAGATTCTTCAATTATCTTTTGACTATAACAATTTGTAGGATACTAAGTCTATGATTCTGACGATCTTTTTTGTCAATTTTCTTAAATATTTGTGGGGCACAATGCTCCTTTGATTCCACTAGATAAGTAACAATATTCTACAAGTCATACATCCCCCTCCACCCTCTCTACAACCATTCTAATCTTACAATATCTTTGATACCATAAACAAAACTACAAAATGTCTGCATCAAAAGTTTATAAACAATAAAAAATTCAGTAAAATGGCTAGAAATAGTATGAGAACCCCGCCCAGTAGAGTACATTAAGGCAAACGAAACAAAAAGGAAAGATGACCCTACTGAGGGAGTCCACCCTACTGACGCTATTAGCGATCCCCGACTCAAGGCGTCTGATGGGCCGCATGCTGTCGTACCTCCTGCTCCCTCTCAGGCACGTACACAGCAGGTTCAAGCAGCGGCCCCTCCTGGTCCACTCCCTGCTCAGCCTCGAGTCCGCCGCTGAGGGGCCGCCTCGCCCGTTAAGGTCCGAGGGGTGACCGAGGGTCTCGCTGGGGGCGCCACCGTATGATGAGGCTTGCTGGAAGTAGGGCTCGTTAACGGGGTCCTGTAGCGGACATAAAAATATTTAAATTGAATTTGAATGTTAGAATAGAAGTAATAAAATGGGCTGATGTTTGTCTAATTGTACCTCTAGTTCTCCCTCTGAATCCTCCTGAAAGTCCTTCTGTCCCCCCTTTGTGAAGTAGTTGACCCCCGCGTACTCTACGAGGGCCGCAAAGACGAAGAAGAAGCACATGAGTAGGAAGATGTCAAGGGCCGTTGAGTAGGAGACCTTAGGTATGCCCGCCCGGCCCGTCAGACCTATAGTAGAGGTCGTCAGAAGAGTTGTAATACCTGACACATACAGATTAAGCTGTGCAAATAACTTCTGTGACATTATTTAGAAGAGTTAGATTTTAAAATAGTGTAGTTAATGTTACAAATTAAATGTTAATAAAGTAACCCTAACCCCAAACCTTAGCCCTAACACTAATTAAATGACTAGAGCAAATTTTTAATTTGAAATTTTCAGTTATTATTGTAAGTTTAAAAATTATCTTATATTGGAATTCGTTTTATCTGGCTTTTTGTAGTGATACAATAAAATAAACTTAAAATAAAGCGATCAAAAGAAGCGGAAAGACCTAGAGTGACCCTTGCAGGGGCCGCCTCGCGGTTGATCCAGAAAGAGACCCAAGAAATGATAACAATGAGATAACAAGGCAAGTAGATCTGAAGCAAGTAGTAACCGATCTCACGACGTAACTCAAACTCTACGAACAGAGCCGTGCGTGAACCTAACGACAAAACGATTTTATTATTAATTATGAATTAAAACTAGCAGTATATTTTAATATGTGACTTAACTATAATAAAATTTTATACAAATTATGTCCTTATATGGATTAAATTATGTTTTATATTTCGAATCGTCACTTGTTGCATCCTTTAGAAAACAGTTACGAAAGACTAAATATACGCATTGTTTAATTTTGAAATGTTCAACTTTAAATTTGCAAATAAATGTAAACAGCAAAGATTACTAGTAATTGCTACACACTCTACCATGATTATTTCCAGTTTGTTTTTCTCCAGGTTCTATATTGGCTAAACTGAACTGAGACATTGTAATATCTTTATACTTCATAACTGCACTTTCATTGTCCCATTTATAGACTATATCCCTCGATGAATAACCGTCTAAAAACAAAATAAGCAACAAATAAAACTATATTTTGTAATAAATACATTTAGAAATACATTTAGTTTAGAAATGAATTACAAACATTACACCTTTGTTTATAATCAGATATTATAATTGTTTGTTGTCTAGATTTCTTTAAAAAATATTAAAGCTGCACTGCAACAGATTGTAACTAGACCTAAAAGAAGATTTAAGCTTACCACCAAACTAAATTGTATTATTTTTAACTCGAACTGATATTTTTGCAAGTGTTACACTCACAGCTTCCAATGAGAAGAGGACATTTCTGCGTGTCCATTGGATACTTCTGTAGGGTCATGGGGCACGTTGATTTTATTGTTAATCTACAAATCGTAAAAAATAATTGAACTAAACTTATTTAATCACTTTTATCTAAACAATTAATTTGTACTAATTGAAAATCACAATGACGTTGAGCAAAAAGTGAAATTAATGAAACAAAAACCTACACCCTAACCCTAAAACCCATTAGTTCTAATTACACTTAAATTAACTCTGTCTTTGTTTGATTATAAACTGCTACACAGTACTCCGACAAAACGACCCTGATTTCATCTACCCAATAAAAGAACCCCGACAAAACATCCCCGTTAATTAATTAGATAATGCTAACCCTACCCTTACCCTAACCCTAGCCCTTTTACTATTTTAATAACCCTACCCTTACCCTAACCCTACCCTTTTATTATTGTAATAACCATACACTTACCCTAACCCTAACCTTATTACACCACCCCTAACTTCAATCCTATTGCCACATACCTCTGAGAATACAGAATGCCTCCAATAGTGTTGATACGAAACAGTTTATTGTCATAAGTGATGGTGTGCAGATAAGAACCTTGGCCATTCAAGAAATAAGTGTCCGGTTTCCATATCTCGTCCAACATCTTGATGCTGGGACGCAGCTCCGTGATGCCCTCGTACGGAACAAAGGACAGCCGGACGTCAGTCCATTTCTGCCGTAAATAGCAGTCCATGGAGAACATCTGCATGAGAACAAAAAGGAATGCATTACGTTATATCTGTAGTAAAAATCATTGATATAAAATCACGCCGAAAATCAATATAAAATAAAAAGTAACAACGAAATCCAGCTGAGAGAAAACAAAAACAGACAAAATTAGCATTTTTAGCGCCAATAGAGATTCAATCTGATTTAACGCCAACGAATCAGATGGCGTCATGAGAATCACGTGATCTCTGACGCGTAACACGTAGTCTAATGAAGCGCGCAGAGATAGGCAATATTGGCGGGAAAGATTGGATGGAAAATAGCGCGTAGGGCGGGAACCTGACAGCAGATAAATTAATTTTGATCTAAAGTTTAACAAATGACGTCAGTTTGAAAGCAAAATGAGACTATAGTGGCAATTGTCGTCCTGCTTTATCATAATTTATTTTATTATATAAATCTTTTATTCACACAAAGTGTAGAATCAACAATATAAAAAACATAAGACGGCAAATAAAAAATGACAACTATACTAAGTGAGAGCATTATAAAATAACAATAAATTTAATTGTCCTTTTAATAAAGTCATATAATAGAACTGACAGTTTATATAGTGAATAGCATAGAATTTATTTTATATATTTTTGTTTACTTGTTATAAAAATAACTTTATTTATAGGCCTAGTAAATTGTAGTTATAAGTTTTTTAAAATCATTTTCCTTATAATTTCACATTATATTGGTTCAATGGATTTGAACTGTCAACATCCGAGTAACAAGTGACGTTTATACGCGACTTGAATCATCGCACGGTAACGCAATGACACCCTTACGTCATTCTTGACATCACTACATCACAATATGACACCACTACGTCATAATATGACACTGAAATGACATCGCATAAGTGTGCCATGAATAAGATATCAATAATATTAGACGCGAGTCAGAATTATCATCTTAAAAACTGAGAAATAAATGCAAATAGTTTTCTAACTTAAAATAAATAATAAAACTCTTTCTCAGTATCAAACAGGTTCATTTATTTTCGCTGAAAACATCTTTCTCTCAAATATTTCTCTCAATAAAAACAACTTTTTCTTGTTTTCTTTTATCAAGAGATGGCGACAGGTAATTTCTCGCGAATTCAAATTAAATTTGGACTTTTTCATTCGCCAAAGTGAATCCTTTCAGCAAATAATGATCTGTCGCGCGTCGTTTCATCCAAATGATGGATCACCTTGCTCAGAGATTCAATCAACGACTGATGGATTAAGTGTCGCGCTATGCTGACAGTGACGTCACAGAATGACGACATCAGCAAACGACAACTGTCGACTGGTAGTCAGCCGGAATTACGTCATTTCGTCCCGACGCGCTGCGGATGATTCGTCTCGATGATGAATTAAGTCCAAAAATAACTGATTTAATCATGGACTGTGTGTTGCCAAAGTGGGCTGATGTGACGTTTACAGAAAATAGCGTTTATTTGTAATTGTCGTGTAATGACTATAAACAAATACATTTTTACTTACACGTTATGAAAATATTATTTTTCAAAATTGATTTTTGAAGAATCGATTTTGTCTCACTTATTGAGACGATCAGGGTTAAGATTTGAGTTAAAACTGATTACATTCTTCGTTCTTTTAGCGTTTTTTTTATTTACTTTTCGTTATTTTAAGAATTTCCTCTCGTAACCATCAAGGAATGTTACACGAGAATCTGATTCAATGCAAAGTTTTATGCGCAGAGTTTTGATGCGTACAATGTTGATGTTTATGACTGATGTCTCATATCAAAGTAGTACAGAGTTGAATAAGTACAAGGACATAAATGTACTTGCAGTGTACTGCCTAATGTCCTGGGACTAATAGCGAGTACGGACTAATAGCGAGTACACTAAGTACATTGTACTTCGCTTATGTTTTATTCATCTTAGATGCACTTGATGAAATAAAATGTCAAAAGAATTTAATAAAAGCATCATCATAGTCACATCATCATCATTGTCATCATCATTGTCATCATCATTATCATCATTGTCATCATCATTATCATCATCGCAGTTTCGGAACCAAAATTCGGAACCGATTGCGAAGTTTAAATGTACTTTTGTACTTTTGAGTGAGAATAAATCCCGAAGGATCAAGATAATTTCTGATCATCTCAGAAATGATCTGACTGCTGTTTCTGTTTAGTCAGCAATTAAAACATTTCATTAGGAAAGTTAATTCGAGTAAAAATGATTTTTTTTGTCAAGCTGTAACAACCAGTGGCTCTCTTTCTCTCTCTCTCTCTCTCTCTCTCTCTCTCTCTCTCTCTCTCTCTCTCACGCGATATCTCCATACGGTCCCCAGAGGTCGCATATTTTATTCCTGATCTCTCATAAGACACTATTACTGGACCGGGACGCGCTCGTCTCTTATCTGACCGAGTCCGACACTGATCGCCCGACTGATCGTCCACACACCACTGAACGAGGAGGACCCCCTAGTCCAAACCCACCCCCCCCTCGCTACCCTCCTCCATCCCCCTCAAAATAAAAAGCATATCATATTCGCAATAACCACTAAAATTGAGAATATTTTAACAATGTTTTGTCAACTAGAATATTTTATTCAATATGTATCCTTATTACATTTGTCTTATAAGTTGAAAATAACAAGCGGCTTAGGGGGGAGGGTGGGGGGTGGGGGGGTGTCGAAGATTCTAAAATGGTCAGTACAATTCCCATATTGGCGATAATGCTGATTTTAGTCGAGTCCTAATCTCAGAGACTATAAATGACAGATTTAATGTGACTGACAAATGTTTAGTACTTCTCCAAGAGTTCATCATTTTTAAATAGGTACTGACTGAATAAGATTGAATAGTTCATATTTATAGTTTTTATTCAGTTATATCGTCTGGCAATACAATTATGAATAAGGAGATTATTTCAGTTAGAAAGTTATAAAGTTGAGAGTTTAGAGAAGATATTCGTCTTTGTTTTAGCAAAACAGCAGATTTAAATCTGAACACGTATAATTGTATGCCGAGACTATTTTGACGAGGTACTGCTGGTGTTCATAAGGTACTTACAGTACTTTTGGTACATAATGTACATATACGATACGTACCATATCTTCCTCAGACACTGGTCCCATGCTTCTAATGAGAATATTTGTAACGACCTCGAGTGCGTTCACTGAACAAATAAACAAATGATACAACATTTAAATTTGCAATCGTAATGCATTCAGTTGTTAGTTTGTTACGATTGTACATAAGTATGGAGAGAATAATCAGATAATATATAACAGTAATATTAAACATATCCTGTATATTATATCCTTTTATTATAAATATATTAAGTTAAATAAACTTAATGCAGATATCTTTTTTGTTATTTTGTCCTCTTGATTTCAACTTAAAGACACAGTTCAGCGTCTTCGCACTTTGTCGCCGACTGTCGCACGATAAACTTATCGCGTCGACGTTAAAGACGCGATGGCGTGATGGGCGAACATTTTGTCATTGAAGTGATTCACGTCAATGACCAAAGAGTCCTCTATAGCGAGTACCATGTACTATATCATATGGCGCTTATTTGTAGATCGTACAATACCGCGGTGTGTTGCTATTATTTATCATTTATTACAGATTACTTCAAAACAATTTTATTGAAAAAGAGCAGAAATTTGAAGAAATTAATGACAGATTATTTTGATAATGATGTTTGTTTACTTGTTTACGTTTAATATTTCTGTAACTATTTACAATTAGTGTATTTATCTGGTAGCAGTAAATATAGAAAACAAATATAAACGATTTTCACATCTTATCAAATATTATTTTTCTAGGTACATTTTTTATATTGTCCACAGATTATCAATGTCATTTTCCATATCCGACCGAGATTCCCTCGTTCTTGTTCCTTTCCCCGTCATTCTACTTCCGGTCCTTTAAGTGTCATGGCCGACTTTCGTCGACATGATCACGAAACAATTTCCGGTGGAGATTTCGCGAAATATTTGACGAAATATTTCGCTGTCCGGTGAAATGTTATCTGGTGAAATGTTATCTGCGGAATAGAATAGCGCATCGCGTAGACGCGACAGTCAATCAAATCGAGGACTTGAGTTCGATTTTGTAGATTTGTATCTCGTTGAATTGAGATATATGAGCAAATACTTTGTAATTGTGTATTTTAGAAATACAATGTGAAATGTTTTGTCAGTGTTCATCAATAATTGGGGGGGAGGGGGCTTTAATGCTTCTACGGAATACGATTTGTTTTAATTATGACTGCATCTTTGCTATGTAAGCCTGCACTAGCAAAAAATTACAGACTTAAATTATTTTGTACATAAATGAGACCCTGACAAACGCTTCCTGTTTTGGTACAAGAAAAATGTTCTGAATGAGACTAAATTTCATATCAGAGGTCAACACTAAAATGGCTATTTTAAATACAAGGAAGCCACCCCCCCCCACACTCCAATCTCAAGCCCCGATCCCCTCCACCAGCACATCCCTGATGTGCTAGTGGAGGGGATCAAATGATTATTTGTATTTTTATACACAATATTTGTATTATTTGTATTTTCTTGCATATAATAATTACAGCAGAGAACTGAACGATTATATATAAAGTCTGGAAGAAAAAGTAAAAGAGGGGGGAGGGTCCCCCATTTATTTAATATTGTAAACTAATAATTTAATCATTTTATCTGAACGGACTGCCCCCCCCTCACACACCACTTAAACTCTCCCCCTGTACAATTGTTTACTGACTTATTTATTAATTACATCACATTAGATCAGGAAAACTGATGATTCATTCATTCATTTAACGTTGCTATTTGAAAATCGCGTGAATTTAAATAACATACAAAATCAATGGATGCGCATAAATCTCAGTTTATTCGCTCTATTATCGCTCAAGATCTCCCTCCGTCTCTTCCCCCTTGAGTACCACACCCCCCTCTGGCGAATGACTATAAAACTCATCAGAAATATCAATAAGTAATTCCGGTTTGATGATAAATCAAATCTGCAACAATTTCCTTCAATGAAAAGAGACGCAAAGCATTGCTTTATTTATTGAAAAGTTATTACAAAAGAAATTGTCAGTTGAAGAGATAAAATTAACAACAATTTATCTATAGACGAGATTGTACAATAGATAGATAGATAGATAGATAGATAGATAGATAGATAGATAGATAGATAGATAGATAAGATATTATATCTACGAAATCAGAATTACACGGAGCGTTTATATATATATGGAGAGATATTACGAAAAAATATTCGTAATAGAAGTCAACAACACGGAGTGTAGATGTGAATTTGAAAGAATTATTTGATTCAGGCAGAATTGTTAGGGCTTGCAAAAATTATTAGGAGCATATAGAATTGATAGAATTACAATCATGTGATCTTTCATAGTTTACTTGTTGCACCCTTTAGTAATATGCTCGACTTAGCGGCTATATTGAGGAATGATCAATTAAAGATCATTTTTATGCATTATTTCGCTTAGGCCTATATGTAACTTTATATCAAATAGTGTATAGTAAATCCAAATATTAAATATCAAATAGTAAATCTATTTAATCTAATTATTTGTGTGAACTTTTATAAAACACATTGTACACATTGTACAGGCGACCAATAAGATCAAAGCACCGCCTGTATTGTTATACAATGAGACTTATATTATACGCACTGGTTATTTTACGACAGTCGGAAGTCAACATCAAAACCAACCAAGGGGGGATCATTTCATAGGGATCAGACTAGCGGGGGGGGGGAGGATAATCCAACACGGGGGGAGGGGGATGTGTCACGCTACATCGGAAATGGTTTGGATTTGTTTTGCCTGCATTAGACTTTGAGCGGGAATTGTTTCCGTAATGGGAGCATTAAGTTCCGGGGGGTGTCAAAATTGACAGGGAGGAGGGGGTGGGTGTCAAAATTGACAGGAGGGGGGATGGGGGGGGTGAGGGGGGGTGTCAAACCTGACAGCGGGGAGGGGGGGTACAGCCGTTTGTCAACTCGTCGCGGTTAAAATGATGATTATGATGAAAACGATGATGAATATGATGATGATTAGGCTATGGTGATGATTACTGATATGATTATAATGATCGTTTTAAAATAATATATGATATTATAATATCGAAGAAAAAATTGTTGTTTCAAAAAGATTGCGTTAAATCACACAATGCTATTACGTTTTATTTGCACTACCTTGTTATTAAAATGAGTCTTGGTCCAATGAAATAGCTGCAAAAAGAGCGCGCCTTGCATATTTTACCAGAATCTAAAGTATGTTATTTTTTAAATTTGAACCCCCCCCCCCATGGAACCTTTTCTAGACTTTACAGCCCCCCTTCCCCTAGAATCCACCATTATAAGTTAGCAACTAATTCATTTGTTTATCTTTGTTCATCTTTGTTTGTTGTTTATAGTAGAACTGTTTGAGATAAACCAGATATCATCCCGTAATTCAATCCGATGCTCTTTTTATCCTCTATCGCTTTTCTGTCAGAACTGTCTGAGACGCTTCTCTCATTTCATTCCAAGCACCTGTCGTCGACCAGCAGACAGCAGCGGGGGGATATTAAAAGCGAGAAATAGAAGGGACCGAGTTACCCCACCCCCCACCCCCCCCCCCACCCCTTCCCCCAGTAGATAAAAATATTTCTTTATTATTTTGAAAGATTTAGTTGACAAGTCTAAATATTGAAGTAAGCCGATTCAGAATTGATAGTTTTAAAAAAAGGTGTGGAAAATATAAATAATGTTAGTTATAAAATGAATATAATTTATGTTTTTATTGATCATAAAGATTTGTATGGGGTGACTTTTAGTCATATTATATCAATAATGTCGTGATTATAAAGATAATATTTGTTATTATTATACTACAAATATTAACTTTGCATATTCAATATCATAATGTTATGATTACATATCCTGTATTGAATATAATCATTATAAAACATTTATTTCATAATTTGACATTTTTGATTGTAAGAGAATTCAATTTTTCTTCTTAAAATTATAGAAATCTATAAGATTAATGCTAAATTGATTTAATATCAATCAACAGAAAATAACGCTCTTTTTCCTTGTATTTATAAGTTCAAAAATTTGATGCGATTTCACAGATGTATCTTATATTTGCTTGAAAGTTGTTAAAAAAGGTGTTGTTTTCATTTAATGATACAAATCCATTACGTAGCTCTAATTAAGTTACTAAGAACCACAAAACACATGCCACTCATTTTCTAAATATAAAATTAAAAAGCGTATCGAGCTATTAATTGGCTTCTCCTTTTATAAATACATTTAGACAAAAGCGAACGTCACATCAGCACTAATGGGCTCAATTAACCGCTGAGAGAACGCGTCGCTATTGCGTAGACGTAGTAAGTATTCACACATTAGGGTTAGGGTGACGCGTGAGCGGAAGACGCGTGGTCTTCAATCCAGGAGAAGGGATTCAATAAATCGGTGGATTTTAGCTAAAAAGAAATCTATTTTTATATCGCTTATTATTCAGTCGCAAATAAAGTAAAACTTTTGCAAAATTTTACTCTTTATTGATGTCTTATTTGTATATTATACAAACGTACAAAATACATTTTAATTGAAAGAAGAATATATAGAACTTAGTGTAGGTCAAAAATTTCATGAATCTTATTATAGATCTCTAAAATCTAAACGAAGGATTACCCCCCCCCCTTAGAGATAAAAATGACATTTATTATTAAAACAAGTAAATGTTTACAATATCTATAAATTTTTATAACCTTAAAGTTATTATTACACTAAATAATGACTTCGTCTTTTAACATTCGTAAAACGAATGTTAAAATCCTTAATTTTATTTCATTTATAAATTATTATAACATTACAAAACGATAAAACTCAGTTGACATAAATCGATTTTTAACCGCAACAATGCTACCGCTATGACGCGAAATGCTGCTTTTACTAAAATACATCATTTCTATCTTATCTTCTACAAATGCGACTAAATGTTCCTTCTTCTACAATAATTGCAAATATAAAACTGTCTATCACGCTGGCATCTTATTGTTACAAATAAATTTTTATGCGAAAAAATGATTCGCGAACAATGCTAAAGGCACAATCGTCAATGTTTACGACTATACTGATAAGAAACAAGGACTTATTTGAGAGGGACATTTTATTGCTGCCAAATCTCAAACTAGTATTGCGATATCAAGCATTACTCGTACAGTGGGATAAGTTGAAGAGAATTGAATAATAAAGACAGTTATTGAAGACAATCGATAAAATTGAAAGAGTTATTTTTAACATTTTACTGCCAAAAGTTTTACTGTGTGAATTGGAATTAGAGAAGCAGTAAATAAGAGCAATCACTGACAGACAGATAGACAGACAGAAGGAAGAAACAAACAGACAAACACAGGTACACAAACAAAAGTATTAATTAAAAATAATAAATTTATCTCGTATTTTGCTACTTTTTTCGTTTTAAACTATTTAACTACAAAATTACAGCTAAGATAATAACTATACAGACTTTAAAAGCACTTATTTTCTATACTTATAACTTTATATAAAGCACACAAAAACTTTAAACAGACTATAAATCTGTCAGATTCATAAAAACCACTGATCAATAGAATTACAAAAATCCTCCGCGATATATTTTATGCATATTATTTGTTTGTTATTCATCATTTTCATGCAAATCAACTTTCATATACAAAACAAACTCGTCTGTTATTATTTATGATTTAAAAGGAAATGCTTTCAACGAAGCGCAGTGGTGAATTAATCCTGATTGATTGTTCGAGTCTTCTTCATTTCGTGTAAAGATCGAATCACCAGCTTTTTGCTTTCACGAGATCAAATTATAAAATATATAAACTGACAAAACTTTCCGTATAAGCCAGCTAGTGATTATGATTAGTGCTCTGAATCTCTCTCTCTCTCTCTCTCTCTCTCTCTCTCTCTCTCTCTCTCTATCTCTCTCTCTCTATTATTGCCACAGAAAGGCTTGCCAGTTTTTCAAGTAGTGAAAAACTGACAAGAAATCATTTTGTCAATTGCGCGGGAATTGAATTTGCATTGTAAACGACGTCGATCAGTCAAAACTGATGACGTTTTTGTCGTCGATTTGCCTCACTGATACGTCACAACTGAACGCTTATTATGCCGCAAGGGTTGAATATTCAGCAGCGAGCAGCTAGCAAAATGTTTTCGCGTAAAACAAAACAAAACTAAAAAAGATTTTTATGGGATAAATTATAACATTTGTGTATTCGGTAAAAATGCCCCCCAGCCCCGCCAATTATCCAATCAATTGAGACGCAATGCCAAAAATTAATTCCAATCACGCCCCATCATCAACATCTAAATATCCCCCTCCACACTCCCCCCCACACACAATGAGACTAGAAAGAGACGAAGAAAGTCTCAAATAAGCAATTTATATTCAGACATTAAAACTGTCGCGAGATTTCGACAGAAATCGAACTCAATTCACATGCGACCTAATAAAGCGACGACTCAGTTTTGAATCAGGAAAACAATTTTCTCTATCACTGATCAGGGGGGCGGTCGGCGGGTGGTGGGGGGGGGGAAGGAGATTAATTATTACGACCGTCCTTGGTGGAAGAAGAATCGATTTGATAGGAGGTCTCTGTGACATCATTTTATTGGTTTGAGCCATATCCGGTTATTAACTTCTAGCTTTTAAATAATAATTACTGTCTAATATATTTATCTCTAATAAGAGATAAATGTCATATTTATTCATATTTATTTCTACGAGTAATATTGTAGTAATATACGAACACGTTCTAGCAATACAAAAAGTAATATTACACAGTAGTAACACATGAGTAATACAATGAGAGAAGTAATATCTTGTACATAGTATTATAAATATTACCATGAGAGAAGTTGTACAGAAAAATGATAAAATTAATTATAGTCTAAGTGAAATATTGTTAAATTGCACCGTATTTCACGTAGCGTACATTTAATTAACGTTTCACTACAACTTCATCTCTCACACAGATCACAACATTATTTCCTTTTCTAACATTGACTCTCTGTAATTAAACCGTTCAGTAATCTCTCGTCCCTCAGTCTCTCCCTGATCCCCCGCCGACGCCCCGACGGTCCCGGTCCCCCGACGGTGCCCGGTCCCCAGTCGGTCCCTCGCCCGCGGTGGTTATACGCTCGGCTGACCCCCTGTCGCGGAGAAACCAGCTGGTTGCAGATTAATAAGAACAAACCCGGACTTGTAGGACTTGTTAGGACTTGTTAGGACTGGCGCAGGACTGGCGCAGGACTTGTGTAGGACTTGTGTAGGACTTGTAGTTAATTCACGATTCGACAGTAAAATTGAGGGAGGGGAGAGAGGCAGGGGGGGGGGTAGGAAGTCGGGAAAATCGGGGAAAGAAATGATTGTTTCCAGAAAAAGTCGTCAATTGTTGTGACAAGTTTTACTTTAAGAAAGTTAATAGGATTACTCGAGAAAATTAACGATATTGTCGGAAATTGTAAGAGTTTTGCTTTAAGGCATAAGAACGTTAGACGGAGGATTAAAATGGCGTGGGGGGGGGGGGGTACGCTCATTTTTGGAATGATATTATAAAATAGTAGTTTTAATAGTTTTAGGATATATAGGAGCTTGGTGATGTCTGTTATAAAAAATATAACGCTAAAAGTGTTTTTACTGAAGAAAACGTTTTCAGCAAAAATCTACTAATTTCATTGATTTAGATGTTACAATTAATAACTCGTTTCGCATAATTAATATTGTTACATTACTCCACTTATAATAGTAATCAGTGATGTACTTTACAACTGTACTGTAGTATCGCTGTACTATATCAATATCATTGTACTATAATAGTATTTATATTAACGACATCAAACTTGATAGCTGTACAGTAACTGTCGACAATTCTTATGATAAAATTTATTAAATATTTAATCGCATGACGGAATAAAAAGCGACCTTTCGTCTCATTAAGTTTGGTCAATATTTTATCTCAATCGGACCATTGGTCTAAAGTGTCGTTAAGAAATCACGCCCAGTTAAATCTCTGATTCAATAACATATATCTTTTTCTAAACGATCATTTGCTGCCCTTTTTAAAACCTTTTTAACAAATAAGTGACATTTGTAAGAAAATAGATTTCATCGTTTTCATGGATCGTTACTTTTATATTAGTGCATTAATTCTAACCCTAATCGAGACTTAAATATAGAGAATGATTTAAAAATACTTGTTGCAATCTCTCCAGCAATTTTTCAACTCTTATCTGCGTTAATAAGACGAGGGACTTTTTGAAACTCTCGCTTTTTGTATTCAACAACTTTTTGTAAATACTCGGACTCGCATAATAGGTCCTTTGAGACTAATTATTATTATATTCTATTACATTAGTCCAGTTTCTATTTAACATTGCATTTCATTCTATCTTTGTTTCTTGCTATAGTTCAATCTATTTGTCTTTAACATTGTCTTTGCTAATTCAGTTTATGATATCTGTACAAATATCAATTTAAATTACTATGCAGATATCAGAAAAACTATTTTTCTGTCGAGCTATTTCCTCGTTTAATCTCTCTTCACATTATCTCGCCGCTACAGCGCAAGTGAAAGTAAACAGCCCATCGTATAGCGTTCTAACGGTAACAAACTGTGAAGATTTTACTAGGTTTCGAACCCTAGAACCCCTGGTGAGAAGCTAAAGCACTGCGCTCTGGGACAAAGTTGCAGTTTTTAGTATGATGTAATTATTTCATGAAAGATGTTGGATTAAAGTTGATGTCAATCCACAAGTGAATGAAAACGACTTTCATCTTATCAACAGCACACTTTGAGGTACAAACAGCTTCTTTGCAAACTTATCAATAATTTACATTCTCGTCTCTTCCAAACTTTGAGAAATGTTTTGAAATTATATTGACATACATATATAGCGAATATATCTTATTTATTAATTTATTGTTTATTTTGATTAAATATAACAATAGTCGACTTCCTGAGAACAAAAACATCATCTAATAATATTTCTAATCCGACTTCTGACTTGGATTTAGATTTCAAATCTAATTATTTTACACAATTATCACACAACGGCGACCCTAAAGACAAATCCTAGCTCAGATTTACAAATCTTCATCACATCACGCACAAAAAACAACAGCGTTAAAATCATTGAACTCCGATACGACGTGTAGAGAATCTAATTACAATTTACGTGTCAAAAATTAACAGCTCAAATATTACATTTCTTATTTTATCATTATTTTCACAACATGCTTTTCTCTACATTTTGTGACTGAAAAGTAAAACAATATTTAATTTTTCTCAAAATACTAATTTCTTTTTACTTAAAATAGATCGAATTAAACATTTAATCTGTTTTAAATTGAATATTTCATCCTACGTAGGGTTAAAGTTCCAAACTCTGTCTCAGTCCTAATGCGACTGATTTCAACTAGACTGAAGGATTAGCTAAAAGTGCCCCACAGTTGCAATAGAACCGAGTCCCTGGGGAGTCATGTTATTCGAAAAAGGATTGAAAAGAAAGATTACGAAATGATTAGGATGCTATCCTTCACTAGCCTCTGGATCTTGCGTCTTGTTATCCCGGAAGTAGAATGTTTTCTCTTTCTATAGAACTTGTAAAAGGTTGAGGCGCTATTGATGGTTCTTTGTGATAGAATAGAAAAAACGATTTTACAATTAGAGGTAGGATTTCAGAGTTAGAAACGATGCTAAAAATTATGCATTTTTGTCTTTAAAGAATACATGAATTTTAATGCGCAGAAATGCGACAAAATTAAACTTTATCTGAAAGAATATCAATTTAAGAAAATCTTGAAACTATAGTTATATATACTGTAATATATTGTATTCCATCATATACACTGAGGTACACAAAATAACTTAGTTCTTATATTCAGAGGTTTAAATACCCCCCGCCCCTCCTGCTCCCCTCTAAAATGTCACGTGTTACCCCCCCCCCCCTAGAGAAATTGTTATCAATTAAACGCCAGTGTTTGTACAGAGCAGTCATCTGCATTGTTTCTATTGCCTCAAGATAAATATTCAATTATCTAAACTGAACGAAACTTTTGAAAGATGGTGGAAAACTGATATTGAAAAAGAATTTATTTCACAGTAAATTCTAGCTAATGGCTTAATTTAGAATTTATTTAAAATTTAATTCAAGTTTTATAAAAAGCATAGCTGAGATTTTGTTGTTCTTTTCTGGAAATTTAATTAATCACCAGACGTAGGCCTAAGTTACGATAGTGACGGGCTAGTTTTTGTTTGTATTCTAATTTTGTGTTAAAATTGAAATATTTTGAATTTAATAAAGCTTAATTTATTAAAGATAAAACTAAAGTGATAGAAAATAAAAAACTTAATCAAATTTTATACAAAGCATGAAAAGAAAAAGTAAAATTGTTAAAAATTATATTTCGTATTATTTCAAAAAGACTTGGACTTAACATTGCACACAAATACATTGCAGAGTCAGATTATACGAGAAATGATTAGAGATTCAATTGATTTCCATATTTCCAACTTGAATTCGTTCCCACAAAGGGGAACAATGACCCCTTGCAACGCTTCATCTCATTTATGCTCAGAATTTCTCTCTAAATTCTCTCATAAGAGAAACATTATCCAATTGGCTGCTTTCTCAATCCAATAAAGTAACGCGACTTCTTATTCGCTGCTGACATTTATCATTGACCAATTGAAAGAGGTCGTTACTGCTGCATCTCGCTGATTAGATAGAATTGTAAGATGGTAAAAATAGATCAATTGTCTCATTTCTTAAAGTGTCTATAACTCTTATGGATTGTCGACGTGATACGAACGCGACAGATCCAGGTTCGATTCCCGATAATGCTCACTCTATCGCCAACTTGCTGCACCCCGGCACATCATCGATACAATAATCTACATGTTAAGCTTAAATGTAATTTATTCTCATTTCTTTATATTTTTTTGTGCTCTTTCTTATTGCGTTAAATATATCAAAATATTTATCACCAGATGGCAATTTCACTTTTCCAGTTAGAAAAGTTTCGTAAATCAGTGAAAATAAATATTGACAGTGTAAATAAATAAATACTGAGAATTATCAACAAAATTATTGACATTACAAGTTAAACTAAAATAAAATATCAACAAGAATGACATTTAAAACAATCACATTTGACGTAACAACTTTCAGTCTTTCTATTCTTTTCAATTAAGCATCTGTTGAAATATTTGCTTCATATAGAGATCATACATGATCACGATGCATTGCATTCTATCTATCCTTGCTTTAACATGAAGTTCACTCAAATTACCGTATATACAATCACCTAGACAATGTACTCGATGCAATGACGCGTTAAACTACTTGTGCGAGTGGAATACAGTTGCAAGATTTGGAAGGCAATAAATACCCTCCTCACCGATCGTCCTGGCTGATGCATTAATCAAGCGGCGCAATGAGACAGAGAGTCGTTAGCATTAACTAGGACGGGGATTAGAGTCCTAAGCCATAGTAAGACGTGCACTGGCAAAACTTTTACGTTTAAAACAAAGAATTATAATAAGACTTAAGTCATAGGATTTACTTTATGTTTTGTATTCTTACTATTCAAAGTTGCTTAATGTTGTTTTCTTGTTTTTTTTATTGCGATAAGATGAAAATGTAAATAAATAAGATTTGAAATTGTAAATACACATAAAATCATTTTGAATAATTTAAATGATGACGTAAGCAAACAATGTTCGAAGCATGTCAAAATATTATAACCTCTTTATCTTATAAGCTTATACAAACAGAATAAAACTTTAATAAAATGATTGCTCTTTACATAATTAGACATAATACTTGACAATATCAAGAAATATGCATATGGTATTCCGTTTTACTATTTATTATAGCGGCAGTGCACTAGCGCTATGCATTTACTGATTTCAGTAATTCATTTCATGCTATCAGTAATTCATTTCATGATATCAGTAATTCATTTCATGATATCATTAATTCATTTACTGATATCATTAATTCATTTCATGATATCAGTAATTCAAAGAAATTCTCTACAGTTATTGATATCCTAAAACACGTGATGGGTTTTCAGCCAATCACAAAACTTGTAAGTCACGTGTTTAAGGATATCATTAAATGAATTAAGGATATCTTTAATTCGTTGAATTAAAGATATCATGAAATCATTTAATGATATCTTTAAATAAATTAATGATATCATGATATGAATCTTTAAAATGTTGAAATTTAGGATATCATTAATTAATTTAAAGATATCATAAATTCATTTAATGATATCATTAATTAATTTAAAGATATCATAAATTCATTTCATAACATCATTAATTCATTTAAAGATATCATTAAATGAATTACTGATATCATGAAATGAATTACTGATATCATGAAATGAATTACTGATATCATGAAATGAATTAATGATATCATGAAATGAATTACTGAAATCAGTAAATGCATAGCGCTAGTGCACTGCCGCTATAATAAATAGTAAAACGGAATGCCATACGTTCACACATCACTTAGTGTCTGCACTTTTAATATTAGAGTCAACTGACAGAGTGCAGGAATCAAGTGATAAGTGAACGCGTGACTCGAAACATTGTAGATTACGTCATATTAGAGCTGAATATGACGTCATTTAAAATAATTCATAATAACTTATAGTAATTTATAGTAATTCATATTTAATAAATTATTCATGATTGATTAATTTGCATAAGTAGGCCTACATTACGATTTAAAGTATGGCGTAATTATCAACATATGAGTCATTGATATATGACTTCATTATCAACAAATGAGTCATTGATCTATGACGTAATTATCAACAAATGACTCATTAATCCAATAACATGACATCACAGCAATGACGTTTTTAATTGAGATTATGCAGAGAGAACTGACCTCCGAATTCAGGCCTCAGGTGTTTGTTGTATCCTCTCAGTAAGGAATCTAAAAGTTGGGTGATGTTCTGATTGTGCAGATTGTCTGATGTGTTTCTTTTGCCTTGTGTCAGACTAAAATAAGAACATATTTTAAACTTATTCTAAGTTTTTACCTTTTTTACTTTAATCCAGATTTAATCACAACTAAAACTAGTCACAAAATATAATAACTGAACTAAGACTAATAACGGAATTTTGAATCAAACTGTGCGTTCAATCAATCATTCTTTCTGGATTAATTTTTCGATTTAATTGTGCAAGAATGACTAATCTATATTTATATTTACTAAATACATAAAATGTTTAAGATTTTTGGCAAGAAATGAATCGTTGTATAATTTTATCTTACGCTCCGATATTTCGAATGGTATTCGCTGATTATTATTCAGCATTCCATTCTGCATTCATTACTTTCAGCATTCACTAGATTCTGCATTCATTCCAAGATAATTATTCAATTACTTCTTGCCTACGCGTACAGTAATAATTTGAGATGAATACTCTGAGTAATAGAAGAGAAAGAAAGAGAACGAGAGAAAGAGAAAGAGAGAGAGAAAGAAAGAGAGAAAGAGATAAAGAAAGAGAGAGAGAGAGAGAGAGAGAAACAGATGGCGTAAGATAGATTTAGAATAAATCTAATTTTTAATTAAAAAGCAAAGCGATGAAAGATTCGTTAATTCAATATATTGTACTATGTGAGCCTTGGTTTTCATTTATATTTTATTTCTTATTATATTAGTTATAAGCTACGTTTGTTGATTTATTTCAGATATTTATCAGCTCAGCATTGTGCACTGGTTATGTATTTACGTAATAAAATATTCCAACGCTTTATAATCAAGCATTTATCATTAGTTTTGTTATTGTTAATATTGAAAGTGAAATATTTTGAAATAAAGTACTTCGTAATGTAGTTTTTTTTATATACTTATCACTCTTTGACCCCCCCCCCCTGTATGCCGAATATGCCCCTATGATCTCTTGAGGGCACACACACTATGGGCATATATGCGAGGTTGATTTTCAATCGATTTTCATTAAAACGTCGCGCTTTTTCTCAGAAACAGAGAGAAAAGAGAAAATCTGTGAAAAATCTACTTTCTTCACTGACTGTCATCAATTTCTGTTGTCAAATAAAGATTGAAAGTTGACGATAAACTTTCAATTAAATTGATCAATATTGATTTGCTATAAATATGTGCATCAGTCGTCTCCAAAGTAAAATTTAAATGTACCCCCTGGAGCACTGAAAGAGAGGGGAGCATTCATTTTGTTCATTATGCTGTATTTTCTACTGTGTATAATGGTTGTAGAATTATCAAAGACAATCAAATATTCGATAAAGGGAGTTGTTTTTTTGGGGGGGGGGGGTAGGGAGGGACGTCCTTTAAAACATTGGTCAAAAAACTTTTTGAATATTTTTTACAGTGGACTACATCCCTTCACAAATGATATTTTCGTGGGTGAGTAGGGGGAGGGTAGTCCCCCCTGCCAGTTCCCCTTCAGTATCTTGTACAAATCATAAGATGATTAACAGTTGAATGATTATCCTCAATCAATCTTAAACAATCACTCAATCTATTAATCATTATTATCCAGTAATAAAATCCCGAGTGGTCCGTTTAGTAAATCAAACATTTTTCGACTAAAGTCAAATCGTTGCATAGCAAACACAAATAGTTTTTTTTATGATCAGATATGATACAGTGAACACTTTATTGAAACGATTATTTAATATTGAATGAATATAATATATTACGTTAAAAGCAAGATAAATGATATAATAAAAGGGAAAGAGAAAAGATTTCAAAGCGGTTTTTCTTATTATCAATGTCAACGATTATAAATCAGTCGTCTACCAAGTGGCGTCGGGTCAATGGGAGCGGGGGGGGGGGGTAACAAATAAATTGATAATGAGATTACTGTACTTATATTTCAATATTTTTTCAATCGCTAGATACGCGATTTCTTCAATGAATTTATTTTTAGTCAAAACTCATTCGCCAGGTGGCGAAAAATGACATAACGAATATGACATAACGTCGTGAATATGGTCCAGGACGAAATGGTCACGACAATTCGGCCCCGACAAAACGTCCCTTACACAAAACGGGTCTTGACCGGTTTTCAATGGTCGGACCATTCACCTGTATTGTGAGGATGTGTGTCATGGATAGCTAAGAATGAGACACATTTTTGATTCTAAAAATTGACGACTTTTCAGCACGAATGATAAATATATATTTAATTTAGTCATTATTTTTGTGCTTGTGTCAAAAGAAGAAAAAGAACAAGAATAACAAGAGGAAGAAGATAAAAGAAGATTTTCATTAAAGAATTCAAACCAGCAGTTTAAACGAAACGTGAAGAAATATTATTAATGGTTACATAGCAGTTTGCTAAAATAATACAGTGTAAAACAACAATCAGATACTTAAGATCGG
>JAQIXG010001380.1:0-22536 GCA_034700105.1 Oconnorella tubifera
TGTAAAAAATCAAAACAATTGGATGAAATTTAAAAAAAATATTGCATTTGCTACAAGGGTCTCACTTATAATAAACAGAGTGTATATATTCACTGTTACAGTTGCATGAATATGCGATAAATAGTTTTCACAATTAGAAGAATATTTTTATATTTGACATCACGGGAAGAACTCATTTCTTTTACTCAAGCATGGCAAGTCATTGATGTCAAACTTTATCTGGTCCATTAAAAATAAATAATTCTACTTCACACTTTGTTGTCCAGTTGTTTGATCTAATACTGCACTGTGTTATGTATCCGTGTACGTTTAATATATTACTTTACACAGGTCTCATATACATACTAGGGGGAGCTAATGTGCACGGGTTTCAGACTAATTCCTTACAAAGTTACAATCCTGTGACTAAAGAATGGAATCGACTCTGTGACATGCGAGTGAAGAGAATGAATGCGGCTGTAGCGGCTCTCAATGGCTCTCTGTTTGGCGTCGGTGGCTGGAATGATAGGGACGGGGTTGTGGCATCAGTTGAGATGTACTGCATAGTGAACGTGAGTTATTCTTACAAATGTGTGATACTTGGAATGTAATTATTTAATATTCTAGGTATGCTGAAACTGCCTTTTTTTTTCTTTTTTTTGGAGTCTCATTTTTTATAGTGAAGGTTTTATTTGTTATTTAGAAGGAGAGGAGTGCAAGGATACATCCGCTTTTGTTCTCTTGATTCTATGAAAAAAATTAATGCGTGTGTTTTTGAATGACTTTAGAAAATGTTTTTATGAAATAGTTTTTATCATTTTGCTCTGTTTGAAATTTAAGATAGTGACTCGAAAATGCAGTAAGAAGATGATTATAATTTTGTACACTGGTTTGTGTTTTTTGTCCATTCTATTCCAAAATGTAATTATTAATGACAATAATGATCAATTATTGTTATTACTAAATGACTGGTTATAATCACAAACGATCATTTTTATTCAAATAATTGTCTATTGCAACTAATCTTTTAACAGTGTTGGCTTCTGTGGCAGTTTTATTATGAATCCTGATACCAAAGGTAGTCATTCCAAACTGATTTATATCCGATTGTTTTTACCAAAACCTCAGCACTTCCGCATCAATGTAAAAAAATCAAAACAATAATAATTACAGTTAATTAATTATTTATATAAATTTGATAATTTTAAACGCCAGCATTTTTACGTTCGATTACCACAATTTGTATGTCGTGTAGGATACCTGGATAGACGTGTGTTCAATGTCCGTTGAGAGAGCAGGTGCTGCGTTGGTGGTATTTGGTGACAAGCTGATAGTGCTGGGAGGACGACGCAATGGTAGCGAGTACCAAGCACCCGCTACGTTGAATACGACTGAGATTTATAATTGTGTGACGGACACTTGGTCATTGGGACCTGTCATGCCTGTCAGTAGATGTGAACTGGGGGTCGTTGTGTTGTAGCTTTGAATAGTTTTAAGGCGAATTTAATTTCTGGATTATCGTATTATAACGATGTCTCGGATGTAGCTGTCAGGTAGGCATTCGAACCTGGACCCGTTTTAGAATATATTTCATTTGTAGCCACAATACCTTCTGATTGAATTTTGCGATTGTGATTTACTAGGCTTTTAATACAGCCGAAAAACATTTTTCATTCAAGGACAAAAATTGTTTAAACTTATTTATTTATTTGTATTTTTATTCCAAAATTGTTAAGATTGCGAATAATAATAGGGTAGTTTTTTGTAAACAAGGATATCCGGAGTGAACATCTCTTGAATTTGATTATTTTGTGTATTGAGAGTAACATGCTAAAGGGTGCAGCAAGTTAGTTTAATATTGCAAGACTTACGGAGACTTGAATCTGTGATAAATTAAGTATGAATGCTTTTCTTAAACTTTTAGAGATTTAATATGTTATTTAATTGTATTTTAATTAAGTTCCTTTAATTAGGTTCCTTTTAATTAAGGCAAGTTGTTTTATTTGTTATTGATTCTTGATTATTAGAAACACTGCTGCAATAAGCTCGCTTGTTTTTTGGGTAGGAGGGAGGAGGGGTAAATTAAAGTAAAATTAGTTAAATAATGTTTTGTTTTAACGATAACTTTAATGAAAATATTATTTTAATAATTTTAGCTGTTTGTAGAGAAAGTATTACAGGTTTAGACTTCTATGCTTTTATTGAAAGCATTATATTCTCAGTGCTTCTCTCTGTGTGTACCTTATGATTGATCAAATAAAAGACGTAAAGCAATTTAGGATTTAGCAATACCTATCAACTAAATGTTTTTTATTCACTGAAATTATTATTTTTACTTATTTTTTAAAATAATTTATTGCCATATAAGTCGGGAAGTCACTACATTATGCAATCACTTTGTCATATGATCTGGTTTGTATTCGGAGCTTCATCAATTTAAAATTGTATATTAAATTTTAATTGATTATTATTAGGATAATGAGTATTTGCAATTGACTTTATTTTAGTAAACCAGCTGATAAGATTTCTATTATAATTTATTTATGAATTTGTGATTAAGATGTTCTGAGAGGCACAGCTTTAGGATTGGTGCAATGTAACATTCCCCCCCCCCCAAAAAAAATTGTTTAAACATTATCTATACTCAAAAGAATTATTTGAACTGTCTGTTAGTGTTACTAAATTGTTTGTTAAGTTCACATGTAACTTTCGTGTTTGTTGCTCGATTATATTGTTGTTTGTTTATTTATTTTAATTTTTAAAATATTGTTTTTTGAGCATTTATTTGCTCGATTTTATTTATACGAAGTTTTAGATATGCTTGTTATTCGGAGGTATTTACAGTTTTGCCTTATTCTTATGTAATTTGATTGAAATTCTGTTCTGATTCTAATTTTCTACTGACGTTAAATTATTGTAAAAATCACTGTTTGCTGTGTTAAGCCTGTTTTTCTAAAATATGATGCAAAGTTTAAAAAAAGCACTTTCAAAAAACAATCTGCGAGACCAGAAGTGCAGTCAAAAGCTCATTGCTCCAGTGTACGTAGGCTACTTGCACTTGTTACCACCAAACTGCGCGATAAAAAAACCAGCAACCATATCCCTATAATCATGAACCATAAGTTGACTAGCATGGTACTGGTTGCATTGTTAAAACATGAAGCCGTATATTCTAATTTCATTATTGAAAAAACATTCAGTAGACAGCGTAAGAGCTAGTTAAAGCACAACTCGAATGTAGACTATATGATTTCTTTCTACTCTTATTGATCTTATTAGACATACAAAACTGTTTCTCGATCCTAAAAACCAAAAATTATCACTGTGGGATTGGTTTAGCTCCCATGGACTCCTGGTATGCTATTGAACCCCTGGTATGCTATTGGACCCCTGGTATGCTATTGGACCCCTGGTATGCTGATACATCTCTCTCCTACACCAACCAAAATAAGCTAGAATATAGAATACTGAATCAGAATCGTCTCGTCTGATCAAACCTCCCCAAGATTCTAATTTGGACATTTGTAAAGTTCGCTGTTCTTTTATAACTTTGACTTTTATTTATATTTTAATCCGAACTAATAATGGGTGCTTACTTGAACACCCCCGTGCGCGATAAGAAATCCGACGACGGGGGAAACGGATCCATATCATACGGAGTCTCTGCCATGCAGGGATGGAAGCGCGTACATGAGGTCATCGAAAAGTTTCATCTTAAAATTTTTATCAACAAGTTTATGTTAAATTTTAACATAACATGTTTTTAACAAGTTTATGTTAAATTTTAGCCGTGTGAAACTTGTGCGTTAAAACTATTCGGATTTATTCTATTTATTTGGTTTAGCACCTCGCGGTGTTTTAAGTGTAAAAATAACGTCACAGGTTATATGTCTGTATCGAATCAAATTCGATTCTTTTGAGCTTTAGTCTAAATTTCTGGCCCTCGCAGTTCATTAAATTTGTTGATGATCGTTTGATTAGTTAAGTGTAAGGTCTTTTGTATGCCATTCTGTACGGGTTCGTTTTATGCTTAAAGGTATATATTAAGGTATATATTTGATGTAATTATTTCGGACAAATTTCTGGTTATTGATAAAACTGATACACTTTAAAGTATGACGCTGACGTATATTAATTTTTATTACCAGGTTAGTCATTGCTGTGCATTGGACTTAAACGGTGAACGGAACATTTCAATGTTTGCTTTATTTGAAGGACACGGAGGTCAGTTCTTGATTGTATTGTTTAAATGTGTATATATATATTTAAGCAAATACATTATGTTTAATATCTCAATATGAAATGATTGAATAAAGACCCCAATAAAAGGAAACCACCGTTTTCTCTGGGAATATCAATATATGTTGTAATATTGATATTTATCTGATAGCTTGAACTTTTTCTTATTATATTGCTATGACAGATGCAGTGCGTCTGACTGTCATATGTTTAATTATATTGTATTGCAATCTCTGTTGATAAATCTATTAGTATATTTTATTATTTTTAAAATTGATGCTCTTCATTTTCATAGTGTCAAGTAATATTTTAACCGTGACATTTTATTTTAACCAAATTTGTATTATATTATTAATTTTAATAGTATTATATGAAATGCTAATTAATATTGTTAATAATGTTTTTTAATTATATATAAAAATGCTTCTCCTTGCAATATGTTTTTTTTATGGGCTGGGTGTGATGACTCTATGTTATGAAAATAAAAATTAAAGAAAGTTTAAATTTCATTTTGAAGAAGTTGAAATTCATTGTATATTTAATTTGCCACATCAGGTCCTGAACTTGCTCAGTATTCAGCCGATAACTTCGAACATTACCTCAAAGCTCTGCTGACGGATAAAGGAGACGAAGGTTTTATGCTGATGGAATCTTTACCCGAAGCTTTTGTTGGGTTTGATTCTACTTTGTTCGATGAAGACGTTCATATGACTCTGATGAAAATGAAAGAGACAGTGAGACCAGAGTTTAAGGAAAGAAATGATGATGGCGAAGATATTGAGGAAGATGGTAAGATTGAATATATAACGAAAATAAAGTTAAAAAATTAAATACATTAATTTAAGTAAATTAACTACCACTTTGCTCTTTGGTAAAATGGTAGAGCACCGGACTCGGAATTGAGGCGTACATAATCTAATCTCGCGAAGGATCAATATAACGTTCGCTTGCGAGTCCCTTTAGCGAGGTACTTACATAGACGCTACGTTTGAGACGCAATTGGCTGAATACGGTATTCGAGACATTAACATTAAATTAGATTTTTATTAAATAAAAAATAGAATCATCGATTAGTATGCGAGTGTATGAGAGCTTTGAGTGTTTACTACTAGAGCTCTTTCATTCGCTGATTCCTCAGATTCTTCCCTCAAATTGTTTAACTAAACACATTAGTAGCGAAATATAATCTGTCAAAGTACATTAGAGCTAAGCAGTGAATTTTGCCTTACTTACAGTTGATAAGGAAGTATATAGAGTGTATAATTCTAAGTAGTTAATGTAGTGTGCGTGCGTGTGAGACTTTAATACCGGTGGTCAGCTCAAACCTTAAGTGAGCTTGAGTTTATATATTGAAGACATTTAGATATATATTAAAATATAAATTGTTGCGTTTTGAAAGTGTATTTTTTGATAGTTAATAAGTTAAGTACGGACTTATAACAATCGTAGTCAATAAATTGTATTTATAATATATATAACATTATTACTGATGATTGAATTTATTAGAGGAGACTGAAGCGGCGATGTTGATGGAAGAAGCTTTTATGCCAATTGAAGAAGTAATGAGACGATACAATGATCGCGATGATCTCATTCCTAGTGAAAAGACAAATATATCTGCTCGTTCTGATGATCTCAGCATTTCTTCAAATGATTTGAAAACTGAACTTAAAAACCAAGGTATAATTGATGAGAAGAAAATAATAACATCTAGTGATAGAATTCATTCCATTTTATCTAATGGGAGTGTAGTACATGAGGCAGATGGCTTAGGTGAAGATTTTATTCAAAGCGAAGTATTAAAAGAGGATTGTTCTCAAAGTATTATAATATGCAAAGAGGGTTCAGATCAGGTGTTGGGTTTAAGTTTTCAAAATGAGAGTAACAATACTATGCATCCGGAGTCAGAAAAGATTTCAAGAAACTTGAACAATATTACGTATGATAAGTATTATGCAAAAGATGCCAGTGATGACAATTTATTATGTAATATGTCAACACAAAATGACAGTATTTCATCTGAATTACCAAATTCATTGATAGAAGGAAAGAGTATTGAGGAAACAGATTCTAGTAATCAATTAAATAACTTTTCTAAAGATTGTATCAGTGAAAGTAATTGCAGTGCTGCACAAGATATCAAGGTAAGAGTCCCAAATGTAGGGCCAAGGGGAGAGAGTCAAGCTTCAAATAGTTGCGCACAGATAGAAAATAAAGTCAACTCAGATGTAGTGGTTGAAGAATCAGCATATAGTGATTGTGATGCAACTAAATCACGAGTGATACGACAAAGGTATCTAGTTGTTTTGATAGAATTATGACAGTAACTTTATTTAACTTGGCTTTTAGAATAATTGATTATTAACTTTTATTACAATTCAAGGAAAGAATATATAATGAAGTCTGTCAAGAATAAGTGTTTTTTTTGGGTTACTGTTTTGGGTTATTTATATCAGTTAAAGTCATAGGTCAGCTATTTTTGATTTATATCAGTTCATGACATAGGTCAGCTATGTCTGACTTATGTCAGTTCATGCCATAGATATAATTCATGATTTTGTAGTATTTATATTTTGTATTATGGTGATTGAATATTGGATGCAGAGCTATTTCGCTTCTGTCTAGTATTTGATGGCAATATATGGCAATTCCAAGCTTTATTTTCTTGTTTCAATTTATTCAATCTAACTTGATCAGTATTTTTATTTCAGTTGTTAAGTTTGCATTATTTTATGCTTATATTCAGTGCTAGAGACAAGCGATCAATTCGTGATGCCTCTGATCAGCCTGGGTCCAGTCATCTTGATGAAACTGATGTAAGAGAAGAAGAAGAAGAGTGTGACTCGAGTGAAGATGATGATGACACAGATGAGGATGATGAAGATAAGTGGAATAGTGATGATGCTCAAGATAGTAGGTAAAACAAGGACGACTGGCTTGACTTTTATTTGGTTAATAACTTTTAGCAAAGATTGGAAAAAGAATAAGTATTATAAGTTAAAAATAGTGATAAATAGATATAGAGATATTTGTTTATTATATCAGTGGAATACATTTAATATACAGTATAAATAAACTAGTTGGAAAAAAGGCTACAAATACAAATTGTTCTATACAAATCGTTAACAATGGCTTTTGTTGATAGCGATAAAGATTGTAAGAATGCAAGAGATATGAAAACTAACAACTCAGAGACTTCGCTTAAAGTCAAATTTAAAGTCTAGACTAACATTCACTATTGATGTCCAAGATGCAATATTTATTGAATTGATCTTATTTTGTTAAAATGTGCGGTAAGTTGGTAATATTTTGCTAGCATATCCATTGAAATTGATCAACGGTCATCTATAAAGTGTTGTAGTTTTTGTATTTGTCATTCAAATGTAATGTTGCTTGATTTTATTACAGCAATGAAGAAGATGATGATGCTAATGATAATATAACTTCTGCTCAAAGTGGTACTGGTCAAGCGGTGAGTTTTATTGTAAATATTATATCTAGTAATTGTGTATGCGTTTGTCTGTTTTTATTCTGATCGTAAAAATAAAAAACCTAAGTGACCACACTCAAGAGTTGTTGTTGCGTTTAATTTTAAATCCATCTAATTATTTTTTAATATTATCCATTTCAACTTTGTCATTCTATTGAGAATTGACACACAGTGGCCAGAATGAATAACCAGTTCGTCATATTTACATAACTCAAGGCCCATTAGAGAAGTGGTTAGAGCGCTGGATTTAAAATTGATAGGTCCAGCTTCGAATCCCGTATAGCTCACTGTTTTCTCTAACCAGCTGCACTCTTTAGTAAGACGCTTAAATTAACATCTATTTCTTTGACATCGTTCATATAATACGGTAATTCAGACTTTAAACGTAACCTGTAACCTTATAACTGTTTGCTGAATGCGGATGACTTGGTTGATTCTGTTAGGAGAGACCAGGTTTTGACAACGGTTGTTCCGCTCTTGTTGCGCTGTTATGTAATCATGAGTTGTACGTCGCTAATGCTGGCGTGTCACATTGTATCGTGTCGCGTCGTGGCAAAGCTGTTGAGCTCGTTATCAGCGAGAGATGTGTGAAGATGAAAGAGCCAGATGAATTAATGAAACAGAAGAGAAATGACGCACTAGTGCCTTCAAAAACTTTTGGTAAGGTTTTGGTATTAGTCGGTGATAAAAATTTAATATTCATTATCTGAAAATGAAATGAAATGAAATGATGTCAAGGATGATTTCGTTTTGTATATATATGTATATTATCTATGTATGGATTATCTAGATATATATCTTCTATGTATGGATTATCTACATATATATTATCTATGTATGGATTATCTATCTATATATATATAATATCTTTTCTGATGTAACATTGTTTATTAGCAAGCGTATTATAATTGTAATAATTTTTATATTTTAGTCATATTTTTCTATTTAAATTCATTCGTATTTACTATCTTCAGGGTTTCATGATTTAAAATCAAATGAAGAGTCAAATATAACATCAGTGCCTGACATTGAAATGATAACACTAACAATTGATGATGATTTCTTGGTCATAGCATCTGATGGCTTGTGGTGAGAGATTCTACTTTATCTTAAGTTTTGTATTTTAAACTTTCATCCACAAAACAAAGTCCATTTTAAATTACGAAATAATAATGAATTATTAGTATTTCATAATTTAAAATATGAATTCTGAAATAATAATGGATTAGTCACAGTATTTATTAAAATAAAAATATTTAGTTACATGTATGTTTGCATTGTAAATATGCAGTAGAATGTATATTTGGAAATGTTATGACTTACAATAACAATAGATTTAGTTGCATTTAGATTTATTTAACATTAAATCTCTTTTTTAAAGTTATCTCATTCATAAATAAGCTTTCAGTTTGTGCACTGTGTTGTAATTTTATATTATATTGTTTGTTTGTTTATCTCATTAAAGATTATTTATTATGCATTTGCTAGCTGAATACAAAACTAAAGAAAGGGCATTAACAATTTGCTATCAAAAGTGACGCGTTTATATTACAGTGGATTTTAGGAACAACAATTTTACAACATTGATATCACCTTTACTTGTCTCGTGATGATTGAGTGTTGATACTATAAAATTGAATAAGTTTTATCACTGAATGTTGTGCTGATATTACGTTAAGTTGCAATCAACTCATTCTTATAAATTCAGTTTTTTTCAACATTTTTAGAAAGTTTTAAGTATATTCAAATCTCTGTAGTATTTAATGTCTCATTTATCTTATTATTCTTTGTCTTTTCTTGTTAGCTAAGATATATAGATTTATTTTTTAAATTCATTAAATACAAGAAAAAAATGGGGATTGACTGGTTACAAATGAGGCCTTGCAACAAATGTTTTAATTTTGCTTACAGGAAGGTACTCGGTAGTCAGGACATCATCAGTTTTGTCCATGAACGCATTTCTGCTGGTGTCACAAAACTTTCTTCTATTTGCGAAGAAGTTTGTATTGTTCATTCTTTTTATTATATTTTCTTTTACTTTCATCTTTAGATCAATATTTTGTTGCGTCTAATTTCTAATGTGATGAAATAATAAACATTGATTTTTAATGTTATTGTTCATAATTACGACTAGTGTAGTTCATTATACCAGTTATTATTTTTTTTAATTTGAGGCAAGTAATTTAATCTATGCGGTAAAATTTGTTGTTATATTTAGTAAAGAGCTATTTTGATTTTTTTACGATTCACACGTTTAGAATATTGACGTAAAGTGACATAGTTTAAATTAATTCTTTCTAAAGCGTTTTAAAGTGTTAAATATAAGTTTCACTTTTGGTTGATTTTTGCTTATTTTTGTTATTATTCAGATGTTTGACATTTGTCTTGCTCCTGATTTACAATCTAAAGTCGGTTGTGACAATATGACCTGCGTTATTGTGTCATTTAAACCACTTTCTCTAATTATGCTCCAACAATCTAATTCTACTGTACAACCAGAGTATTGTATTAGTTCACTTACTGGTGATAATCTCAATCATTCTAATCAACAAGATTTAGTCAATAAGAAACTTGAAGTTCTAGAAACATCACTGATAAATAAACAACAGAATAGTTCTATGTATAATTCATCATCAGCTCAATCAGATTCCAATCTAGTCGAGACAAGTTCATTATTAAATCAGTGTTCTAGTGATCTTTCTAAATCTTGCCTTAAATCTAGTGAACATTTTGAATCTACGGACAGTTATGTACCTAATGATGCAACTCGGGTGCAGTGTAATTCTACAGTGTGTGTTGATGTGACGTTAATAGAACAAGAGATTGATATTGCAAGGAAAGCTAAGAGATTACATGAAGGAACAGACGAGTCAGTAAATTTATTAGATGATGATGAAAATGATATTACAAAGCGATTAAAGACGTGCAATGAGTGAAGATTATAGTACTGCATTTTGAAACTAATATGATTGATCTAGTTAAATATTCCTGAAGTTATTTAAGTTGATATGTGATGATGATGTTTTATCTGTAGCTCTGTTATGTGTTCATTTGATTCCTGCTACATGACAATAGTTTTTATAACATTGGTGTATGACTGTAGTAAAAATAGTCAAATTTTACCAAGGCTTCTGCGCCTCATTGTAGCTTACAGTATAATCTCGTTATATCGAACTCGCTTATGTCAAAATTTCGCTTATATCAAAGTTTATTAATCAATCCCGCCACACACAACGTTACTTAATACAAAATATACCCTGATATATCGAACTCGCATATATCGAAATCTCGGTTATATCGACGCTGTATTTCAGTCCCTGTCAATCAAAATCCTATCGAATATATCGAAGTTGCATACAGTTTCATCGTTGGTCAATGCTGCAAACTTTCTAATTACATATTATACAATGTAAATCTTTCCCGCGCAGATTTCAGCTATGAGGTTAAATGAATGAGAAAACTCATCGCCAGCACTCTCTGATTGGTCGATCAACGGCGTCTCTTCTTAAAAGATGTCTCCGATTAAAAAATTATATTTTTCAGTTTTGAAAATAAAAAAATAATGATAATTTTATTAAAAGTTTTTTAACTAAAAATTTATTTTATTTCTTTGGGTTGATCTTGTTATTTTTAACATAAAATGGTAATTTTAGTATATACATGCACATTTACCAATACATTGTACCTACGTAATTTTATGTTATACGCATACAGTATGTATGTAATTTGTAATTTCTAGAATTGGATATATCGAAACCCTATTATATCTAAGTAATTTGGATGGTTCTCTGAGCTTTGATATAACGGAATTATACTGTACTTCCAAATTAGAATTATTTACTTGTTGCTTAAAGAATCAAGTGTTAACTCGTCATTTGGTTAAAAAGTATTCTGTTGCAATATATGCTGTTAATGTAATATTAAATAGTTATTACTAATAGCAAATTTATACGCTTTAAAGATTCATATTTGTTCACTGATTCTGTGTGAAGTAATAGTTTTATTTATTTAAATTTGCTTAAATTAATCGTTATTTCTTATTGTTAAAAGAATCGTTAATTCTTTTACTCTTTAATTACTGATTTTAAATTATTGTAATGTTAATATGTTTTAGCTATTTATCTATTGTATATCAGTTTTGAAGCAGCTATGTTTAATGACAGTAACTTTTTACTTTATCTATTAATTACATAAATATAAGCAGGACACAGAATAACTAAGAAATTTATAAGATACAAGAACTTTTTCATCTATTTTGTGATTAATAATTTACTGTGTCGTTTAATTAAAAGGTATGATATCAGTGTCGAATTAGTTTTCGCTTTTGAAAAGGTGAGGGGGGTAGGTCTCTTTATAGATTTTGGACTGTAACATTATATTCGTGACTGTTAACAATCGAATTACACCTTTTTGGTTTAAACAAATGTTACGTTAAATGAAAATTATACTGTACGTTATTAGTTTATTGTGCATATTATGTCATTTAAGCTCTGTATTAATATTGAAATCGAGACATTCTCTTTCTTGTCAATTCTTTCAATTTTATTGTGGAATAATCTAAAATTCTTTCAAATAAGTTGAACTTAATTCCATCTCCAGTCAAAATAACAGTCAGTTGTTGAATTATTATCCAGAATAAATACTGATTAATTCTCATGTATTATTAGTACTGAGAACTTTTTCAGTAGATCATGATATTTCAACAATCATTGTCTTCATCAGCATATAATCTCATATTATAATCTAACATCTCATTTTCAATGTATTTAAAATAAGATTTGAGATATATATTACCACGAAGTATTTACTTTAAAATTTGGGAAAATCTGTGCATAATTTTTATGGAATATTGTCTACAAATTGCCATGAAAAGAGAAATTTTGATCGAATTCAGGCTAAAAGTAAAATAATTTTAGTTCTCTATGAAAACATAATAATGGCAGACCGTGATGCTATGGTCGTGGAATTTCAGGTTAATTAATTAATTAATTATTTTATTTATTAAAAGTTAAATTGTAAAGTTTATTTTAATTGTGTATTAATTACTAATTTATCTGTTAATATTTAAAATATATAGTTAAATTGAAGTAAAGTTAAATATAGTAAAATAAGTTAAAATGTGTGTATTAATTTTCTAAAAAATATAATGACAGTGTAATAATCATAAAAATATTGTTAGTTTTATTACTATTTTATTATTATTAGAAAACTGTGATTTGTATGTTAAATATAACTGTTATAAAATTGTAATTTTAATTGCTAGAGTGTTAATTTATATATAATAATATATGACTTAGCAAATTTTAACAACTGTTTTTTTCGAAGATTTCAATTTAAGATTTTAATAGTTTTCTACATTATTTTCTTTATAAAAATTTATTTTCTGTAATGTATCATATTTAAATTTTGTTTTCTGTGCAGAGCGTAACAGGAGTGGATGATTTAGGACAATGTGTAGCCATATTAGAACAGCACGATTGGAACTTACAGGTCAGTTAATTAGTTTTCCCACCATTTAATTCATAATCTTTTTAAAATTCTATTTTATTTTCTTATATATTAGAATCTACACAGAGAATGTTTAAGAACTGTTAAATATTGAATCATCATACTTTTTTTATCTTAACATTTTCTTTATAAATTTTCTGTGCTGATGTGACATTGAGTCGTATATCTTCAGGATGCCGTTCAGACAGTCCTCGCAGGCTACGATGACTCCCCTCGCCATGAACGAGCTCCGAGTCTTGAACCCGTGCTCCCCAACAACCAACCAACCTTTCTTGACCAGTTCCTCATCTCCGGTCAGAGCTTCTCCAGACTCCACACAGCGTCAGTCAGCGGTGTGACACTAGGAGGGGGCAGCTTGTCCCAGATATATAACGAGTACAGCGAGTTTGAGACGAGTCGGGGGGAGGAGGGGCCTGTTATTGGGGGCCCTATCGCTGGGTTCTCGGGCGCAGTGCATACGCCGGCGTTGAGGTTGATTAACTTTGAAGTGCAGTATAGAGATAAGACGATGAAGATTGTACTGCATGATCATGAGTCTGTCGGTAAGTTTGGATTGATTTCTGAGACTTTATCGAAGATTTAGTGGTTAGAATGCTAGATTCGGAATTAGATTAAGAGTCTAATTAAGAGTCTAATGCTAGACTAAGAGTCTAATGCTAGACTCGGAACTGAAAGATCCTGATTTTGAATCCATTGTTGGATATAGATATTATATAGACGTTATCATTGTATTGATCTATTATTAGCATTTTTCAGCTTTCATTTAAATGAAATCTCATAGCAATAGATTTCATGTTGTGTACCGATTACTTTTTTACTCTTTCTGGTTGTATTAGAAATATCTTGGGTTGCGAGATAGGAACGGGAGGAGGGGAATGGATATTTTTTAACAAAATAATTATAAATATCTAATTTTATCACAAAACAACAGATACTCCTGGCTGTGTAACAATAGATTCTAGTATTGCTTTATTACAACAAATAAACATTGTCGAATCTCTTTGTTGACTTTTTACGTATTTTCTTTAATTTAATTTCTTAATTTTATTTTTGGTAATGGAAGCAAATTTAAGAAAAGTCATAAATTCTAAGTTATGTTTATAGGTAAGTTGAAGGAATGTATACATGGTGAGACGGGTATACCGGTTAATAAACAAGAACTGCACGGTTGGTTGCACAAGAATGATTCTCTCATTAAAGATTCTGTAAGTATTATCTTATTAGATATCCAGGCAAAACAAAAAATAATCTCCTCTTTAATTCTACACCACGGAGTAGATAAACTGTTGACTTAATCCTAAGCATAATCCTGGTGGGAGTAGACAAACTGTTGGTATTCAAAAAGTCTACAAATTGTAGTATAGGAGAAGTTTTTACACAAGCTTTTACACATTCGTTTCACTTCTATAAATATATAGTTACTATACAAAACAGAATAAATTTACTGTATTATTCGAACGATGTCTCAGACATAGTTGTCAATTTAAGCACTTTATTAAATGGTGCAGCAAGTTAGAGAAATAGTGAGCTATCCGGGATTTGAACCTGGATTTGTGGCATCCAATTCCGGTGCTTTAACTATTTCTCTAATGAGCCTTGACTAAAATGAATGTAAATATAATATGCAGAAGTTTTTATGTATTGAATTTATTTCTTTGTTTCAGGACACTATACGTCAGTTGAGGTTACCTAAAGACAACGCTCTCTTTCTACTGACCCCTGATCTCCCTCCTGAGCAATCAAGTCCTGACAAGTAATAAAAATTACTCATTCCTTTTTCTAGGATATTCTGAATTCAAAACTGTTTGTTGTGTTTTATGTAGTACTTGAAATATTTATATTTATGATCCCTTATTCTGTTTTAACTGTCACTTTAAACGGCATTGCTGTTTAATGTGACAGTTAATAAGTTAAAGTAATTCAAACTCCTGGTGTTTTGAAATTAGCTTTCAATCTGTGAATCCATTGAGGAACATGCCTTGTGTTTGCTTAAATACTTTGATTGTTTTAGTGTGAAGCCATCAACATATGCTTTCTGAAAGATAGTTTTTGTTTGACATCTGGATTATCATGTTATGTGAATGATATCTTAGACATAAAGCTGTGTTCAATTTAAGTACCTTACTAAAGGGTGCAGAAAGTTATTGATATAGTAAAAGATATCGATATCCATAGCAAGATATATAAAGTTATCTTACATGGGAATCAAACACGGAATTGTTGCTTCCAGGTTTGAAGCTCTACCGTTTTTCAATGAGCTTTTTATTGTATTACAATGTAGTATAATCGTAGTACAATACGTGTACTTTCTTTCGTATCTTATATCATATTTTCTAATGCTTAGGACTTTGGCTGAAGATCTAGCATCCAGAGTCTACGAGTTGAATATTTGTCACAAACAAGACGTTGATAAAACGTATACGCTCAAATATCCTGGATGCAGAACCATTAGAGAAGTCTGTCATATTAGTTTATATATTTATTTCATTTAATTTTGTGTGTTAATGATTCAATAAACGATGCAACTATCTCTTAGTTGTAATGGTAGGGAGTAAGGAAATCAAAAATGTACAATCCTGTTTTTTTACAATGAACAATGAAGAAATTTTTTAGACGCTGAATGAAATTTATGATTTTGTTTATTGTATATTCTTAATCGGATACTTTCTTGGATTGTAATTTCAAAAAAAAGCAAAAACGGAAAGAATAACGGAATGTTATGATTTTTTTATGAATTAATCAAAAATGTTAAAAAGATTCAAAAAAAGAAATTTATGATTCCTGAGAAGATTTTATATAAGGAATGGAGTCTAACTTCCCTTTCCCCTAGCCTCTATGCTACGCTTGATGAAATAATCTAGTGTCTTTATTACAGTTAAATTAATATTAATAATCTAAAAGTTAGACAAAATGTTTAAGGTTTATTTGATAAATAACAGGTCAAAGACGATGTTTATACAATGATAAATATTCACGCTCGTCATCAAGTTTGGACTGGCTGGCCATCAGGCGTTTCTGATTCAGTAAGTCAGTAATTATCATGCAAGGACTAGGCCCTCTTGAAAATTAAATTTGATTTATTCTTAAAAGTGTCAGTATTCAATTATACTTTATATTGTTATATTTAACCTGTTAATGTTATAATTTTTAACTATAAATTAGTTTATTATATTATTATATTACAATAAATTACTATATTATTATACTAAATACTATTATACTATTATACCATTATACTATTATGCTGTTATAACTATAAACTTTAACTAACTTGTTGTTTTGCGTTATATTTAAGTTTTATCTCAAACCTTATATATTAATTGAGCTTATCTTGTAAAATTTTAACAGATAATTATAGTTTAGTGTAATTGCTTGTATTTCTTGTGTGAGACTTGAGAAATATTAAGTCTAATCAGAAGTATAAATTGTAGTTATATATCTAAAAGTAATATTACAAGAAAATAGTAGTTATGTTTTTTAGCGTTAGTAATATTAGTAGAGAATAGACGTACTTATGCTATTAGGTAATAATGCTAGAGAATGAAAATACTTCTATGACTGGAACAGGGAATCTTAAGTATTTTCAGGGAAAAATATTAAGTAGAGAGAATGGCTGGAGGGAAAGGAATGGAAAACTAGGGGCAATGTCAGATAATTCATGTTAGCAGTTGATATATTAAAATTTTTAAGATGCTGTGATGTTTTAAATATATTATAAACATAAGCATTTTTTGCATACGTGACAGTTTGAGCAGTGAATGACTGAGTAAATGACCGATCAGTGAATTTGTTTTCAAATTCACTGATTTAAACTTAAACGGTAAATGTTGTTAGACGACGTTGTCAGTCAGTGGTATAAACTATCCGACACATAATCTCACAGTCAGCTCGTCATCTGCAGATCGTCTCACACGGCCGCCTATTCACAGCGCAGGTAGTGGGACATCTGCAGCGGCTTCTTCATCTAGGCACGGAGATGTAAGATGAGTTATTTCATTACACAGAGTTATTGCATATAGTTGTTTCACTGAGAGATATTAAGTTAAAGTCAAGGTTTAAACTTAGGGACAGTATTTGATCTTACGAAATAGGTAATTTATATTGCTTCTGTAAATAGAAAACTTTATATAGCATGACAGTTACCTTTAGTTAATAATCTTAGAACAAAAGTGTTAGATTAGTTGTGTTTATTTTTATGACAGGATGAAATGGATGTAGAGTCAGACGATGATGCTGATCATTACGATGAAATGTTAGACTCTGAAGAAATAAGAGTGCCAGTCACAAAACCGCTTAGTAAGCAGTCATTTATTCAACTATATAATACATTACCTGTCTAGATATGTAAGATAACGTAGTTTTTGTTTCAGTGATCAATCATCGTAGATCTTTTTAATAACAATTGATTTGCTTTAGATAAAGATCTAAAGTAATAGATCCTTTATTAAGTTTTCTAATGTCAACTTAGTGAAATTTTATATTTTCAACAAATGTAAAATTTTAACATATCCCTCTATCCGATTTAGCAAAGAAAGGCGATAATTTAATCGCTAGCTGATAAGTTGTTTTTATTATTTGCGAATAAAGCGTTTGATGCAATTTTTGTTATAGAATTTGATGCTCTGCTAGTCTCTGCTAGGTGATTTTTAATATTATATTGTTTAGGTTATCATTGTATCACTTTAATTTTTATATATACAGTTGTTATTTCTTTTTTATGGACTATTCTATTGAGTTGAAACATTAGTTTAAGTTGTTCTTGATTACAATTAAAACTTAACTGTTAAAATTAGCTTAACTGACAATTTTAAGTTGTGCCATTTGTAAGCGATTCGCTTATTAATTTTATAATTTATTAGTTTATTGTGAACAGTTCGAGTTAATAATAATATTACTGCATTGATTGGTTACACGCAGTGCCGAATAATTGTGCAGATCAGAGAGAGGCCGTTGAACATTTTTGTCGAGAATTCTCTTTAAGGTAAAACGGACTTTGCAGTTCAAATGATTTTGTTGTAATTTGAGTTGAATTTTATTAATAAATTAATATTATTTAATGATTATGAATAATATTTATTTGTAATTTTAAATTGAAATTAATCACATGCTATATTAGGCTAAATGATTGTAATTTTGATACTTTTTGAGATACCTCTTTATCTGTGACATTTGGTATATAATAATCTAAATATTATTAATTTATTTATGTTACGTTTAGTGAACAATTTAAAATTATAGTTAAACTATAATTAGAATCATAATTGGAATGTCATATTAATTTATATTGTTAAATATATTACATTTTATTACTACAGATGTGTAAATATTATTATATATAATATTTACTAAATAATCATTACAATTTACAATGGAATAAAATATATCACAAATTAATTATATCTTGAATGAAATCCAGATTCTCTTTATATGAAAAGATATTCAGTAAAGAATCTCATTTTTAGTTATGTATAAAATAATGAGAATTTATGCGTTTGATTTGTAATAAGATATGAGGAACCGCATCCTGTGTTTTACATTGGAGCTTTGGACGATGCTATACGTGATGCATTACAGTGTAAAGCCAAAGAGGTGGGTGTACTTGTGTGCTTTGCTGTTTTCTGTCAGCTACTTTTGAATAAATTTAAAAGTTTTAACACAACTTGCGTATGGAATGATTCTCATTGGGAATGTAAATTTTATGAATGATATATTTTTAGTATAATATTTTATGATAGATGTCATGTAAACTATAATTTAGCATTTTAATCTCCCTGGAATAATAGTTCAAACAAGTATTGCAAATAAAAATTCAGTTGACAGAGTGTAAAAAGTTTAAAAGTGTCTTGGGAAAGTGTCTGAAAAATTCCCAGCACTGATGTTATTAATCATGAAAACTGATGAATAAAGTTCAAGATCATGGATTGGGTTAATTGTTCGATTTTAACACCAGATTTTTATTGATTTGTTACTTTGTTCTTAAATAAGTCGTCAGACTAAAATGATATTTATCTTATACTATTAATCTTAGATATATATCTTCAAGTGATAATTTTTATGCAGTGTTTAAATCAAATTTTATGGTGAAGCGATAAAAGCGCCTAACTCTGGAATCATAAGGTCCTGGGATCAACTTCTGTGCAGTTTATAATAGTTTCTAACTTGTTGCCCCCTTTGGTGAGGAAATAATTGGAAAGCTGCTTTGATATCCTTCAAGGATGACAACATAGACTCAGTATGTCTATTTGTGATATGAAAAAATAAGAATCACATTTCAGTCTACAGGTAGATATGAAGGGCTGTAGATTTACTATATCAGTGGTAAATACAATAAAAAATATTTTCTACATTGATGTATATAATTCAAGTAAATATTCTGTGATTGATTTTGGCCATATACAAAATGTTTCATAGGCATGCTAGTGAATGCTGTTATTTACTGTTATGAATGAATACATTTATATTGATTAATTGTTTATAGAGAAAGTTATTGGCAGTATATCTACACCATGATAACAGTATTCAAGCGAATGTTTTCTGCTCACAAGTTCTCTGCACTGAAATGATTGTTTCGTATCTGGCCAGTAACTTTATCCTGTGGGCTTGGGATCTCACTTTTGAAGCGAATAAAAACGTGTATGTCTCTCACTGCTTTGTAATACGAACTCGATTTTCTGTCCGAGTGTTTTTGTATATTGAAACTGTAAAGTGTTCATTCTTCAGACTTTTACACTTAGTTCACAGCATGTTGACAGCATTTTAAGCATTTCTAAGTTCTTAGCATTGATACTCTTTATTTGGCAAAAGGTATACATTATTGATTATTATTTCCTAACTTATTGTTTATATGTTTATACATATTGTTTATACGTTTATGCGTCCAGACTGCTTCAGTTATGCACGACACATTTCGGTAGCGTTGCAGCTAACACGGTAAAGAGATTCAATCCCGATCAGTTGCCTCTCGTGCTTGTTATAGCTCGCAATCGCGGCAGCAATGAAGTTATTCAAGTCATTCAAGGTAACGACATCTTGGCTGAACGGTTCATGTATTGTTTTATTACTTTTCTGCTTCGTAATATGAATGTGAATTCATTTTAATATATTACTTAGATGAATTGGTTTCTTCTGTGCTTTTTTATTTGTCAATCCTGCTGGCACTAAATAGCCTTTTTGCGCTGCCGTGCCGTTAAGCAACAAACAAACAAATTGTCAATCCTGATAAAGTGTTCTTAGTGAATGAACTGATGCATGATGGTAAAGTTAATTTGTAATGGAAAATTTTTAAATGTTATTTAACCAAACTTATAAATTTACTCCATCATGCTTAATAATTCATTTAAAGCACAAGTTCAGGTTATAAATGTTGCCTATGGATTATATATACATTTAGTAATATTTAGAAATACATGGTCAATGGTATCAAGAGTCTAGTTATTACGTATCATGATAATAACATTGTTTATCTTTAGATTTAATTGTTATTGTTGTTGTTAATATTGTTTGCAGGTAATTCAACACTGGATAGTTTTATGATGCATCTAATGCATTCCGTCGAAATCAGTTTGCCGCAGACTAATTTAGATATACAGGAAGAGGTCTGTTTTGCTAAAGGAATATTTATTAGTCTTTTTCTAGAAATTGTAAATTTGTAATTAGAGTAAAACGGTTATATTTACAATTGCATCACCCTTCGATGGTATGAAAATTAAAAATTTTATACTTATGGTTGCAATTTTCTTAAAATTATTTAAATTATTTACTGTTGGCTATTTATTAATTCATTTCTTTAATTGCGACTAATTTATTTTATTATTTATTTGTTTTTTTTCACTTTTACTGTTTAAACCATTTTATTGATTTTATGATAAATTTTTGAAATTAATTATTTATGGAAATCAATTATCATTGCAAGTTTATATTACTAATACTGTTAGCTATATATAGATATATCGACAGATAGATAGGCGATTGTTGACAATGTAATTTTTATATTAACATTTTTAGTTTTACAAGCTGTATATTTCTAATGTATCGCGATATTACGCGACGTTTATAAACAGGAAGAGAGAGAAATGAGAGAGACAATGCTGGCTGAGCAGGATGCGGCGTATCAGGAATCATTGGCTGCGGATAGAGCAAAGGTAGTCTTATTTTTATACGCGATTAAATTTGAACAATTCCCGTTCGGGAAATAAGCTAAATTCAAGTTTTGTTCACTCTTGCACTGTCAATCCCAAAGGAAATTTATTTAGTACACTATGTAAGAGGCAAGATTTCTTGTAATGTGATTTTTATACACTCATTCACAAAATATCTTTTCTTTTTAAAAAAGATGTGATATACAAAAACAGTGATGCGGTGTATGAGCTTAAGTTTAGTTGGAATAAAATGATCTCAATGAAAAATTTATCCTGTGTAGTAAATACTTATGTAAATCAGTACGAATTCTGATAGATATATTTGTAAAACTTGCAAATTTTGGCAAGTTATATGTAAAATACTCTCAAATCAGCAATGATTTTTTACATATTCACTCAAACAATGTTCAAAAAAACTGTTTAAACTGTTTTTAACACTTATTTTATTATCTCTAATTTAATCGCTGAAATAGTAAACTGAAAATATTCACAGATAGTTCGCACAAAAGTAAAAGCAAAACTTTTTTTTATGTCGTGAGTTTTACCGCCGGTTTCAGGAGAGATACATATGTATCGGATCCATACATATGTATCGATTTGGTCTTATTTGCGTTTTTTGAACCTAAAATGCTCCTTAAAACTCTGTTTATCTCCTTGTTTATGTACGGATTTTATGTCGCTGATTTTGGCGACATAAACAGCTGATTAGCGCTATACATGGATTTTACCAAAGTAAACAAACCTGGCTGCACCAAATATTGACACAAATAATGATCAAATATTTCAATTTATATCAATATTTTACATTATATTACTTATATTTCTTTGGTATATTATATTCATTATTATTTTCTTTAATCTTATCATCATTTCAACGCAAAATAATACTCAAAACTTAAGAAAATTAAATAAAATCATAATAAAAAAATCTCAAATGAAATTATTAACGTAGGATTCAATGATTTGTTATATAAATTATGGAAGATGTCGACGGCCCCGTGGATAATTTGGGATCGCTTCCGTGATGGTCTATTAGGACGGGATAGATTAGTTGAAGAATATAAGGGAAAAATCGATATAATTTTTATTTTAACAATAAGCATATAGAATAGAAAGAATAGTTCATTGCATAAACGGCAGGTTTTTATCATTAAAGTGCGCCATAAAGTTTCTTGTAACCTG